>CM070774.1:82602161-82727161 GCA_036346955.1 Dipus sagitta
CCTAAAGTTATTATTGATATATTTCCTCTCTAAATGAACAAAAAATGTATTTTTCCCTTTAGATTGTTCTCTTACTTTTCTGATGAAATAGTACTTTACTCAATTTTTGTAATACTGTGAAAACAATTTAGAAGAGTTCACATAAGATGGCTACTAAGTCATAGCTATTTTTCTCTTAATTTAATAATGAAAGGTAATACAAATCCAAAAACATTTAATGCATATATAGGAAAGGGGGTTGGGGACTTAACTCAGTGGAAAGAGTATTTGCCTAGTAAGTTCAAGGCCCTAGATTCAGTCTTCAGCACCAAAAGAAAAGAATATTCACATTTCCTGCTCATGTATAAATTAGAAACATCTTAGTTTCTACAAATTAATATCCTGTGCAAATGATTGCTCATTTTCGTTTCATAAAGGATTACTTTCCCTAGTGTTTATTGATGCCAAAGAGAGACATTAATCTCTCTCAAAAAGAAGTGGACAGGGCTAGGGAGATGCTTAGTACATAAAGAACTTGAACTCAAGCCTGCGTACCCCAGTTCTAGCCTCAGAATCCACATAAAGAGCCAGTAGCTGTGGCAGCTACAACAGACACACGAGGTGGAAATGAGAATTTCCTGGAAATTATCAGCAAGCGCAGCAAAAGGAACAACAGTAGAGAGAGGCTGAGAGAAACCCTGCTTCAAATGAAGCGGAACAGGCAAGGACAGACCCAAAAGTTGTCCACTGACCTCCATAGCATGCACATGACCACACTCAAGCACACATGAACACATGTACACATGCATACACTCAAAGTATGCATACATAACGAAAATTGTTCAAAGAAAAAAGGTGGGCAGCATTTATGAAGATAACATTAAGGCTGCTGTTCTGACTACCACATATGTGCACACACACATGCTCACAAACACATATACACACCACACACATTTGCATGCAAATACCCAGGATAAAATAAGTGTGAAGATAGAATAAATGGATATTCATCAAGTGAACTGGCTCAATTCCAGAGACTATGAGAGTGTTCAGCTTTGTGGTAAGAAAGAAAATAAAAATGCAAGTCCCTGGAAAAGTGGCTCACACAGATGTGCCCTGCCATGTATGGGTTTTGTCCAACTCTTTAGCATCAATGGCTAATTAGAGAAAGCAATCCTTTATCAAATGAAAATGAGAAGCACTGGGATTATGAGCATGCAACACCACACCTGACATTTGAGGTGGGTACTAGGGATCAAACTGAGGACTTCATACTTGCAAGGCAAACACCTCCCTGACAGAACTACCTCCCCAGCCCTACACTTAGATTTTTAATATTCTGACACTTTTTAATTGGCAATTTTCATACATGTACAGGACATGTTTTTATTATAATCCCCTGTCATAATCTTCTTTTCCCTTCAGTGAACTCCTTCTTCTTCTCTACTAGTCTCTCTTCTATTTCAAGGTCTTTTACTCTTGCTCTCCTCCTTCATGACATGCCATTGGGCCCAGTACTATGCAGTTTTTATGCGGGTAATGACAGCCACTCCAAGGCCATAAAAACAACAGCCACTTCACGTCCAGAAGATAGCATTCCAAAATACTCCTCCCCATCCTCTAGCTCTTAGATTCTTTCCACCATCTCTTCCACAGTGTTCCCTGAGCCTCACAGGGTGTGATATATATTTCTTATTTAGTGCTAAGACACTTATTCTCAGCACTTTGAGAGGTTTCCTTTTCTTTTTCTTTTTTTTATATTAATTTTACTATTAAGTATATACTTTGTTGGACACATCATGTGTTGGTACCATCCTTTCCCTCCTCCCTGCCCCCATTCCACTTAGGGCCCTCCTCAGTGTGGTTGCTGATTTTCCCCATGGGACTGTGGGTTATGAGTTGTGGCAGCAGCAGTTAGTCGTCATGGTGGGGATGGGGGCCAGGCAATGCCTCTGGATATGCCCTCCCAACCTGTGGCTGTTACAAGCTTTCTTGCCCCCTCTTCCACAAAATTCCCTGAGCTGTGGTGGTGTGTTTAAGTCTACTTCAGTACTGAGCTCCCAGGAGCTTTTGGATTTCTGCTGGTATGTGTTGACTGTCCTCACTGCCTGTCTCCTTCACCCTGGCACAGGTTGTCAGGTTTGCCACGGAAGCAGCACTATTGCTCATCCCATTCCTCTGTAGTGACATCTGAGCCCTGACTGAAATGCAATGGGTGGTTTATCTCCTCAGGTTTTTTTTTATTTTCTGAAAAAGAAAAACAGATTCTCCAATGAAGAATAAGGTCAGCATAGGTTAAATGGGATAAGAATTGTTAACTTAGAGAGATTTTGATGGATGTAGTCCTTCTTTTGGCCAAAGATTAGTGGGAACTTGTCATTGGAGAATATAATCTTTGTTTCTGTATTCTCACCTGGTTCCTTGTTCCAGCTATGGGTTCCTTTCCACTGAACAGATCTCTTGAGACTCCCCAGTAATCACTTCCATCCCCAAATTAAACTTCTGTGACCAAGAGTAATAGTAGCACTAAGCTATGGGCAGAAACATAAATATTTAGAGGGCAATTTTATGGGCATAATATATTCATTTAGCCAAACAATAGTAGTAGCTTCCCCCCTAGGGCCTATGACCAAAACATCATTGCCGAACAGACATGGTGCGGTAGATCGATGCAAGCAATTTTTCTAAGGACTCAGATTTTGTTCTCACTGATCACAAGGGGGACAACTCCCATATTCTTTCTCTGGGATTAAGCCAGTTCATTTCATCAATATCTGACACACAAATAATAATATCGATTTTAAAAACTTTAAACCATACTCTATGCTGTATGTAGGATAGCTTGATGAACAGTTTCTAATATCAAAAAACAAACAAGGGACCAGAGAGATCACTCAATAGTTAGGCACTTTTTTGCAGAGCCTAATGACCCAGGTTTGACTCTCTAGTACCCACATAAAGCCAGATGCCCAAAGTGGCACATGCATCTGGTTTTCATTTGCAATTGCTAGAGGCCCTAGTGTGTCCACTCATATTCTCTCTGTCTCTCCCCCCCCCTCTCTCTTTCTCTCTCTCATTGCAAATAAATAAATAAAAATATTTTAAAAGCAAACAAATGGGCTAGAGAGATGGCTTCATGGTTAATGCACTTGCCTTCAAAGCCCAAGGACCCATACTCTATACTCTCCAGGTCCCATGTAAGCCAATTGCACAAGGTGATGTAAGCATAATCACACATGTGCACAAGGTGGCATACACATCTGGAGTTTGATTGCAGTGGCTGGAGGTCCTGGAGCGCCATTTCTCTCCATCTTGCTCTTCTTTCTCTCTCTCATAAAAAATCCAGTCTGTTGGGCTTGCCTCAAAGAGGAAAAACAAGAAAATAATTTGAATAAATAAAGAGAATTTACAACATAAAATACAGCTTGAACTAAACAGTAATTAAGTAAAGAATATTATAAATGTAGATTTAAGAGGATTTTTAAATTTTTTTTACAAAATATATTATTAAAGACTATCTTTTGATTAAAAATATTCCAACATTTTGGATAAAATAAAGTGTACATTCTAGATATATCAAAAACAATAAAATTACATTGAGATAGAATGCATGTTGTCTAACTTTTCAATATAAACACATATAGGGAAATATTAGAATGACATATATACAGATATATATTCAAATGTTAGCAACATTTTCTTTTAGTTCTTAGATTTTCCCATTATTTTTATGAGGTTTCTAGATAGTTTTCATGGAATGTAAATTATTCTTTTGGTTAGGGGAAAATGTCAGGGACTATATAAGCTGTGTATTGTGGCACATGCCTATAACACTAGTGATTGGAAGACTTAGGCAGAAGGACTGTGAAAAGGCCAGGCTGGGCTCATAGGGCATGAGGCCTGGTCTCAAATAAATAAATAAACAAATGTGGGTGGCTCTCTTTCCCTCCCTCCCTCCCTCCCTTCCTTTCTCTTTCTCAAATAAATAAAATTATTTCTTAAAAACTCCACATTGTTGGGCTGGAGAGATGGCTTAGCAGTTAAGTGCTTGCCTGTGAAGCCTAAGGACCCTGGTTCGAGGCTCAATTCCCCAGGACCCACATTAGCCAGATGCACAAGGGTGTGCACGCGTCTGGAGTTCATTTGCAGTGGCTGGAAGCCCTGGCATGCCCATTCTCTTTCTCTCTTTCTCTCTTTCTCTCTCTCTCTCTATCTGCCTCTTTCTCTGTCTGTCGCTCTCAAATAAATGAATAATAAACACACAAAAAAAATTTTTTTAAATCCACATTGCTTAAAAGGGCTGAAATCCAAGAGCATACACAAAAATGCAAGATAGTAAAAAATTCTCAGAGAAAATACCTTCTACATGCATGCCCTACACATCACCAATCTCTGCTCTAACTATGTAGGTTTAACCCCCTTGGATTCCAAATGTTTGTAAACACTTCCTGATATAACAGAAAGAAGCCTCAAAATATCTGTTTGGCTCCAGCTGTTCTATATGTCCAAGAACTCAGCTTTCTTTTAGGAAACTTACTACATGATTCACATAGCATAATTTTTATATTAGTACCAAAGGTAAGTTTCTTACTTGTATCATTTATTAAGCTGTTTGATTCTTCTTTGGTGATCACAATTTCTAATTATCCCTTCACTCTTTCACTGAAAATGTATGCAGTGTCTTAGTTCTAGATACTGTGCAAAAAGCTCAGAGTACAGAAAGAAGAGCAGAATTTGTTTGCAAAAAACTAGGTGCTGCCAGCTGAGGCTGACTAACTCACACCTGGGACCTTTGAGTGCAATCACATGTTTAGCACATGTGTTTCATTCCACCATGCCACCAACGAGGCCAAAGAATGAACAAAGTCCATTTTGGTAAAAAAAAAAAAAAAAATTCTAAGAATGCCCAAAAATAAATTCTGCAATTAATTTAATAATCTTTTATTTTCCTCTATGGATGTTGTTAAGGTAATATCTAGGGGTGAAGTTATCGGTCTCAGATCAGATTCCTACCACAAATCCATATGCTTCTGACTGCGACTTCTTTAGAAATAGACTATGATGGGCAGATGCACTATAAATTCCCGCTAGAAAAGTAAAATTCTGCAGTCTCCCCAGAAAAAAATAAAACTGCTCATGTTGGCAGTTAGTCTCTGAATCACTAGCCACATAATAATTGGTATAGTAAAATGACTCCAAAAGAATTGGGAAAGGTTTATTTGATGATCTTGCTTGCATTCTTACTTAGGGACCCCAGTCCTTTTGGTTTCCTTTCTTCCTCATCAATACCCCCATCACTGATCACTCTTTGGAGATCACACCTGCTCATCAGTCTTTAGCCGTTAATGCCTCGCGTTTATCTGTTCTTCATTTGAAACACACTTGAGTTTGAATGAAATTTTTCATAAGCAGGACTCACAGGTCATCTTTTGCTACCTTCTAAGCTACCCTGGATAGAAAGGCAACCAAAGAAGAGAAGCCTTACCCATCTATTTTCAAAATGCCTGGTCTAGGGAGAACGCACACTTTCTGTTGCCTGGCTCCGTAGTCCCTGCCCTCACTTTCATTGAGCTAGACTTCATATGCTTTGTGATATAGCAGAGTGCAGCCTGTCATGGTTACCGGTGACTGAGATTATTAAATATACAAAATCATTTTACCAGATGATAAAGGAAGCTACAGTGTCTAAAAATTTCATATATCTAACATGTTGGATAAACAGCCTAAATCCCTATACATTTTATAACTTCAGCAGTCTAAAGGTTAAAGCCTGTCAGTTGAATTTCACGAATTCCAGGAAGAAATGGGGAAGTAGCACCAACTCTTCATTGTACACCAGTGATCAAACATCTCCTCATTACACTTCAATATTGTTGCCTGTAAAGGTCACCATTGCTGAACATAATCACACAAAATCAAAACTGCAAACTTTATATATCATGGAGGTAGTAAATAGCTCGGAGGTTTATTTTCTGGTGCCTGAACAACACTGTGAACCCATTTATAAATTTCTGGGAACTGTGGCATGAACCAAACATATTTGCAGTGCCTAACAATAGCTTCAATTAAATCAATTTCCTGTAAAGTTTTTTTTCAGTCATTTTATGTGGAAAATATAACTCTTCTACAAACAAAACAGAAGTATTTTTTTTTCAGTTGTCTTTTACAAAATGGATTTTCTTCCTTGAAAAATGAATTTGATAACCATTTGTAAGTCACCTTCAGGAGAGAATATCCAAAAGCTTAACTTGTAGGGAAGTTCTGAAGTTCATTTAGTATAAAGCACAGTATGCCCGATAAATCACGTATATTCTGCCTTCTCCCTTCATTGATTTTGCTGTGCATTTTTAGGGTGACCTGCCACCTTGCAAGATCTATAGACCCAAAGTAGAAGCCTGGCCTCATCTACACTACCATCGGCCTTTGCCTGTTACTATTCCAGACAAAACACCTGCACTTTTCATCCTGCATGCATTCTCTGCTCAGCAGCTGTAATTGTCCCCTGTGCATGCATCTGTGTTTCATTTCCACAGAAAGGCTTAAAATCCTCCACCACTGGTTTCTGGTTACACTTCAAACAAAATTCAGACTGTCCACCATAGTGTACAAATCTCTGAGTAAACTGACCCTTTCTTACCGTTCTGTTTTCAGCTCCTTCCATCCCTTTTCCCTGCTTAACCCAGTGACACTGAACTCCCTTGTTTGAACACGTCCGGGTCATTAGAGCTGACAGATCTGCACTTGGGCTCACTGCCTGGTGTGGCTTCATCCTGACCCCATGATGGAGCCATTTTGCTTTTCCTGGCCATCTCAGAATACTATCTCCTCAGGAAACTTTCTATCCACACAAACCAGTGACCACCTGTGCCTGCGGTGTCTTTTTGCCCCATTTCTTTACATTATTTCTGTCATGAAACTTACACTTCAGAATGGTGTTATTAGAATGACTTGTTTACCAGCTCATTTTCTGTCTCTACCTTCACTGCTAAGCAGGATGTTAGGAGCAGATGCTAAGTCAATTCTTTGGACACCATGTACTGGAAATTCAATAAGGATATGTATGTAATTAAACAAATGTTCATTGCAATGTTATTCACAAAAGCCAAACTATAAAAAATGCCCCAAATATCCATTAAGAGATAAGCGAGGGGCTGGAGAAATGGCTCAGTAAATAAAGGCACTTGCTTGCAAAGCCTCATGGCCTGGGTTCGATTCCCCAGTACCTATGTGAAACCAGACTTGCAAAATGGTGCATGTGTCTGGAGTTTGTTTGCAGCAGCAAGAGGGCTTGGCCTGCTCATACGCATATTCCTTCTTTCTCTCTTTCAAATAATTATATAAAATGTTAGAAAGAGATAAATGAATAAAGAATCATGTGGTATATGCAAAAAATGGATATTGTGCAGTATTAAGAAAAAAGTTGGGCTGGAGAGATGAGTTAGTGGTTAATGTGCTTCCCTGCGAAATTGAAGGACCCAGGTTCAATTCCCTAGAACCCATGTATGCCAGATGCACAAGGTCGTACATGTGTCTGGAATTCCTTTGCAGCAGCTGGAGGCCCTGATATGCCCATTCTCTCTCTCTCTCTCTCTCTCTCTCTCTCTCTATATATATATATATATATATATATATGTGCGTGTGTGTGTGTGTGTGTGCGTGTGTGTGTATCCCTTTCTCTCTCTGTTTCTCTCTCAAATAAATAAAAATTAAAACAAAGTATTAAAAAAGAAAAATGTCATCCTATTACATGCAATGCACATGGATAGATCTTGAGGACATAAGCAAGTGAAATCAACCAACCACAAAAGAACCAATACCCCATGACTGGACTTATAAGACATATCTAAAGTACTCAAAATCAGATAAATCAAAAGTAGAAAATTGGCTGCCAAGAACCAAAAAAAGAGCAGGAGAATAGCATTTCATGGATATAGAATTCAGTTTTGCACGATGAGTAAGTTCTGCTGGTCCACAATAATGTAAACATATTTGACACTAGTGATCTGTACACTTAAAAGCATTAAGGCGGGAAATTTTATGTTATAGATCCTTTGATCCTTTAGCACAATACAAAGCAGCAATAGGGGATGAAGCGATGGCTCCTCAGTTATGTGTACTTTCCTGCACAAGCATGTGAGCTTATAGGGCCTAGAATCACCCAAGTTTTATTTCCACAGCACTCATGTAAACAGCTGAGTGTGACCACCTGTCTGTCATGTAGTTTTGTGGAGATCAAAGACTGGAGAAATGCTGGGGCTTGTGAATGGCAAGCTATAGAATCAGTAAGAGATTTATCTCAAGGAAAAATTTGCAGGTAAGTGATGGAGCAGGACACTGACATTCCTCTTTGGCCTCTACAGGCACAAGAACAGAGTGCCACATCAGTACACACACACACACACACACACACACACACACACACAAAACACATACTACACACATGCAGCAATAAATCAGAGGAGAGCTTTCTAGTCTTATTTCCTGTAGTTTTAGTGGAAATGAGGATGTCTCATGGTTCATTTTTTTTCTGCACTGTTCTTGTTGATAAGAGCAGTAAAATCAAAGACCAGAAGTCATTAAAGTTTTGGTCAAAGAAAATTATCAAATAAAGATTCCAAAAAAAAAAAAAAATTGGGCTGGAGGGATGGCTTAGTGGTTAAGGCTTTTGCCTGCAAAGCCAAAGGACCCTGGTTCAATTCCCCCAGGACCCACATTAGCCAGATGCACAAGGGGGTGCATGTGTCTGGAGTTCATTTGCAAGGGCTGGAGGCCCTGCAGCACCCATTTCTCTCTCTCTCTCCCCCCCTTTCTCTGTCAAATGAACAAATAAAAATAATATTTTAAAATAAAAAAGATTCCAATAAAACAAATGAAAATAAAAGATAAAATTGATTTCCACATTAAAATGCTGCTTCCCATAGCAATATCCCCTAGTTTGCCTATATTATCAATATATGTATGCTCGGATATGTGCTCACCATTCTCTAAAGGAAAGAAAAAAAGATGATTATCTAGAGACTTCAAGCAAAACCATCTTATAATTGTTATATTAAATATTTTCATTTTATATCTCAAGGAGAATCTTCTCATTGACCACACATACTTGACAATTTATTCCCAAATATTTTCAAAAAGGAATTTAGAAAATACTTTTGGGAGAAAATTAACTAATAATCTTCTGTTCAAAATGAATGTATTTCTTTGATTTTTAAAACATACAATATTGTTAATATATTCAACATTGATGAACTGTACAATTAATTATTTATTGGTATATTTGCAAGTGGAGAGAGATAGACAAGAGACAAACAGAGAGAATGGTGTACCAGGGCCTCCAGCCACTGCAAATGTACTCCAGATGCATATGCTACTTTGGGCATCTGGCTTTACATGGGTGCTGGAGAATCAAACTCAGGTTGTTGGGCTTTTCAGACAAGCACTTTAACCATTAAACCATCTCTCTAGCCCCTATTTATTTATTTTTAATATTAGATTCAATGATCACTGAAGAGAAGTTTAAAAAATATTTTCTTTAGTTCAGCTCAGTTTTCACTACATATTTTTGAGTGTGTGTGTGTGTGTGTGTGTGTGTGTGTGTGTGTATATTCGTATGCATGCACGTTGGTGTTTAAGTTTTCTCTGGATATAGACATGCACCTGTGTATATTTGACTCCATTCCAAAGAACTTTGTTGCTAGTTTTTTTTTTTTTTTCAACTTCTGTTCACCTTACACTGTCAGTGGTGATTCAAGTCCAAACTCCTTTTAAGGCAAGAATTCCCCAGAACTGTGGGACTGGCGCATTTCTCACACAGGGCTTTCCGTGTCTGTGTTATATCTTGGACATGTGTGGTTACAGCATCTTGCACAGGCAGACTCCCTATGCAAGCTCAAAAAGAGAGTCGCACATACAGGCAAAAAATTGCAACTTTGGACTTCTTCATGCACTGGGTCTGTTCAACCAATACATCCCCCACTGCTGGTGAACATTATTTTATAGAGTTACATAATTTTATGTTTCTACTCTTACTTATGTTTATTTGGGGAAATTGTGAAATGTTTTTGATCTGCAATAAGATGAGGGTATCTTGTATTGCAAATTATGGGACTGCATGCTGCATGAACTTCCTGACCCTTTGTTCATTTTGCCCATTTTACTGTGCCCATTGGTAGCCAATAAATATGTCAACATATTCTCATGTGAAACCTGTCAGATTTGTGAAGCATGAATCTCCATCAGTGGATAGAAATCTGAAAACAAATTTATCCCTGAAAAGAAATGAATGATAGGTTAAAGCATTTAAATCAGCCAGAATATAGTAGCAACAATTTTCTTAAATGACCACATTTAAACAAAGAACCTTCTCTTTCTACTTTAGAATGATTAAGAAATCTCAATGTAAGTGGGAATCTGTAAAGCCAGTACTGCTATGGAAAAATGGCTGTGGCCCGAGCCCGGTCACATCAGTCTTATCACCTGTTTAAGTGACAAAGACCATCAGTAATTGCTCTCTCACTGTACTATACAATCTGTACTATCATACTCTATCCAGTAGAGTGGCCACTAGCTATATATTCAAATGTAAATGTAATTAAGTTACATTAGGTACATTTCAAACTTTCAACATGGAGCTGTTGGCTAGAATACTGGACTATGTAGAGAATATTTCTTTCAATGCAGAGCACTCAGTTGGATAGCACTACTCAAAAGCACCATGTGTACACAACTCCCATCATTTTAGTTTTGGAAATGTGCTCCACAGTCAAATTGCTAAATGCCACTTGTCTCAACCTGCACCTGTCCAATCTTACAAAGAAGTTTAAGAAATCTCTAATTTGAGGTAAATAACTAGTGAGAAGCTGCCTTGTGAAATGTAAGAGCCTCTTTCATAGCTTAAGGATTCCAAAACATCTTTTAGAAAATACCTAATAATCCCTTTTAGACAATTGTTACATACTCTTGTCTTTGCTTTTATGAATTTCAATGAACTTAGGGAGTAAGGAATAAACTTGTTTCCCTATTAAATATTCAGAAGAACTTTAAATAACACTAAAATATCTAGTACTGAGGTGCTAAAGTATGCACCATTCAATTATTGGTGTGGCTTCCTTTCTCAACCAGAAAACCACTTCTTAAGGAGCAATTCACCCTCTTTATTAAGTCCAGAATGATTTGCTTTCATTTGGGAAGTAAGTGGATTTTTATCAATCCAAAATAAAATGGTGAGGGATTAGTGTTAGGTAGGAGGACAATTTTTAGTAAAGGAACAATAGAAAAATCAAAAGAGAAATAAGATTTACTGATCATATGTCAAAAACTGCCTATTCATCACCCAAAGAAACCTATTTCTCCCAACACGTACTTTCAGCCAATCATGACCCTCAACCTACTTCTACCCTTCATTCTACTCTGAGTTCACACAGTAGCACATTGCCAACTAGCATTCACTTCTGACTTGTCAAAGGGAGTCTCTGGATGTTGGAGTCATGGGATATGTCTAATTCATACTAATATGTCCACCAGCTAGTACAGTGTCTTTTGAGCATGGCATTGGCTCTTCTTCAGTGTTTATTAGATTTATATAAAAATGCTTTCTGCTTCTCCTTCAGGGATGAATACTGAAATACACAGATCTGTAATATTTTATCCAAAATATGAAATTTTCTTAGAGGGTTGTTTAAAAATTAAAATGTTAAACATACACAATAAGTATATTCAAACACATAGTCACATGCTCACATACCCAAAATTTCTATCATATGGTCATGCATTGTCATTATTAAGCAAATATTAAGAAAAATAATTATCCATTTTGGTTAATAACTGCTTTGAAATTTCAATTTCTGATTCCTCTCCATGCAAGCAATTCTCCTCTTTTATTTCCCAAAACAGTATTAGGTTAGTTGTAAATCAACAGAAAAATTAAAATTTAGCCACCACCTGCCAGAATTTTCACTCTGCAACATGAAGACTCAAAAGAGATAGAAAACCCAAGACTAATAAGATTATCACCAGCCCCCCTTTTTGGTATATATGTATCTAAATCTGAGTCTTTCTTCACTGAGCAGAAGATTGTAATCATTGCTAAAGTCTCAGGTTTTTGCTTCTCTGCACAAAAATGAAACCAGTGGTGTGTAGCTGAATTCATTCCAGAGAGCAATAGCATATCATTAACATATCAGTGACAGCAACAAAAAATACATGAAAACAAAAACACTGCATACAAATGAAGAAATGGAAGGATTTTTTACAAAGGAGGAAGTTTTCCTTGCTACATATGGAATAAGTCTTTATATACCCTTTATCATATAACAAAGCTTAAGTTTTCAAAATCTAAAAATCTTAGGAAATAAAAATGGGAGACTAAAAACTTAGAAGTGAACATACATGCATGCCTACTAAGTCACACCATGATCCTCAGTATAAGTAAGAGACCCAAGAGACTCCATCCCAAAACTCCTGAAGGTGACTAACTCCTATAGCAAAGTAGCAGGATACAAAATCAATGCATAAAAGTCAGTAGCCTTCCTATATGCAAATGACAAAGATACAGAGAAAGAAATAAGGGACATAGTCCCATTTTCAATAGCAACAAAAAATAAAACAAAATACCTTAGAATAATGTTAACCAAGGAAGTGAAAGATCTATACAATGAAAACATAAAAACACTCAAAAAAGAAATTGAGGAGGACTTGAGAAAATGGAAAGACCTCCCATGTTCCTGGATAGGCAGACTTAACATTGTGAAAATGACAATCCTACCAAAGGCAATATGCAGATTTAATGCAATTCCAATTAAAATCCCTACAGTGTTCTTCACAGAGATAGAAAAAATGATCTCAAATTTCATATGGAAAGGCAGAAGGCCTCACATATCCAAACATATCCTCAGCAAAAGAATACCTCTGGAGGCATCACCATACCTGATCTAAAGCTATATTACACAGCCATAGTAAAAAAACAGCATGGTACTGGCATAAAAACAGGAGTATAGACCAATGGAATAGACTTAAGGACCCGGACTTTGGGTCAAGCAAGTATAGCTACTTGATATTCGATAAAGGCGCGAACAATATAGGCGGGAAAAAAGACAGCATCTTCAACAAATGGTGCTGGACAAACTGGATAACCATATGCAGGAAACTGAAACTTGATCCACACATTTCACCATGCACTACACTCAAGTCCAAATGGATCAAAGACTTCAATATAAGACCAGAAACTCGAATACTACTGAAAGAAAATTTAGGAAGTACTTTCCATGATATAGGAATGGCAAAAGACTTCCTGAACAAAACCCCAGTAGCTCATGATCTTAAACCATCACTCAACCAATGGAATCACATGAAGCTGAAGAGTTTCTTTACAGACAAGCATACAATAAGCAAAGCCAATAGCTTACCCACAGAATGGGAGAAAATATTTGTGGGTTATCCAACTGATAGAGGCCTAATCTCTAGAATCTACAAAGAACTCAAAAATCTACACAGTAAGAAGTCAAACACCCCACTCACAAAATGGGGCAAAGAGCTGAACAGGCAGTTCACAGAGGAAGAAATACAAATGGCAAACATACACTTAAGAAAATATTCATCATCCCTAATCATCAGAGAAATGCAAACTAAAACAACTATGAGATACCACCTTACCCCAATAAGGATAGCAAACATCAAAAAATCAAATAAAAATAAATGCTGGCAAGGATGTGGAGAAGTAGGAACACTCATCCACTGTTGGTGTGAATGTAGGATGGTACAACCACTTTGGAAAGCAATATGGAGACTTCTGAAAAAGCTGAGTATAGAGATACCAACAGACCCAGTTATTCCCTTACTGGGCATCTACCCTCAAACCTTCAAACCACAGGCTAGAGAGATTTGCTCAGCCATGTTTGTAGCGGCTCAATTTGTAATAGCTAAGAGCTGGAATCAACCCAGATGTCCATTACTAGAAGAATGGGTAACTAAGATGCAGTATATCTACACAATGGAATTCTATACAGCAGTAAGAAAAAATGACACAATGAAATTTGAGGAAAAATGGTTGAACCTGGAGCAGATCATTCTCAGTGAACTTACCCAATTACAGAAAAAAAATCGCCAGATAGTCTCACTCATCTACTACACCTAACCTGAATCTTCCCAAGATACCTTACATATCCAGCAAGCATCTCATGGACTAGACACTAGAATGGAAGGGGAGGGAGGGGAGGACATCAAAGGGGTGGGAAACACTAACCTAGACCCAAACATCAATGGTATCATAAAATTCTACTTACTAAAACACAGACCAAATGGCTGATCCTTCACCAGGCCCTTACAGGGAACACCTGAACCACAAGACACTAGAGAGGGTAGGATCAAGACTATCCTTAATCTTCTACATCTTCCCTCCCTCTCCTCTCCCTGTCCCTCTCTCTCTCTCTCTCTCTCCTCTCTAACTCTTGTATATTAGTTATCTTTTTCCTCGTTTTCTTAGTGGGCACTGACCTGTAACTCCAAGAACCAGCATGGGGCTATCATCCACAATGAGCTTTTGATCAGAGAGACCTACAAGGTTTCCTAAAAGACAGACAGATTTCTGTCAGAGTACTTGATGACCCACCAAAGGTTAGTGGTAAGACCCTACTTCTGAAGACACCTTATGTGGTTGACATGCAAAATAGAATGGCATGGCTGGAAGTTGGAAGTCAGTCAGTCCTCAGACAGTCAGCACATCTAGTGCCAGAAGGTGCTACATGGGCGACTGGGGGAAAATGACCAATATCTGTCCAAGAAACTCATGGTCTAACCTACTTAGCAGCAAATAACTTGTTGTGATGCCCACACAAGTGCAATAGTGGCACACAGCCATGGTGGGGAACCAACTGCTCTTGATTCGGCTAACTGATCTCCTCAGTGGTACGGGACCCATAGCTGGAGCTGGGAAACAAGTCAGAACCATATGCAAACATAAGCCCACTCTCCAATACCAAGCTACCATCAATCATGGGCTACAAGAGGGCCTACACCTATTAAATTCTCTATAAACAATGTAAGGGTTATTTCATTTGTCCCGGTGCTAATTTACTCTCTGTTGGAGAATCTGCTTCTCTTTTTCAGATAGATGTAGATCCTAAGGAGAGAGCCACCCCATCATACCTCCAAAGGGCCCCGGCTGAAACTAAGAAAAACTGGCGAAACAAGCAAGGGTGCTGTTTTCCTGATGAACTGGATACCAGCACAAGAGGGAAGGAGATCAACACAAAGAAAAATCAACTCCTACCAAATCAGAGAGCCAGAGCCTCAGAGGCCCCCGACACCTCATCACTGAAGCAGATCAAAAATGAACCCAACATGGCTCAGGGAAATTTTGCGGAAGAGGGGGCGGAAAGAATGTCAGAGCCACATGTTGGGTCATGATATGCAGAGACATTTATCTTACCCATAACTGTGGGCTAACCCCACAATGCATGACCCATATACCTCAATAAGGAGGGGCCAAGGAGAGCGGGTATGTCACGAATGAGCCTAATACTGGTACCAAACTGACTGTATTGGCTGAATACAAAACTAACTAATAAAGAAAAAAATAAAAAGTAAACCAAAAAAATCTAAAAATCGTAGGAAATAAAAATAGGAGACTAGAAACTGAGAAATGTACATACATGCATGCCTACTAAGTCACACTGTGATCCTGAGTATATCACCATCTCGTAGTTTTCCAAATTTCATATTAGCTGACTAATGCTAATATTGGCTTTTGTTTCCTTTTCTTAAGCAATAGGAAAGGAACCTTCCGTGAAACCTGTGAAGGTAGCATTTATATGCAAGTTCCTGTTATAGGCCTATGAACTACTAGAGTACACACACTCCTGCATGCATGTGTGTATGTGTGTGTATTGAGATAGCAAGAGACATTCAAACCCAATAGCAATTGTTTCTTGCTCTGTGATAAGCTGGAAGATATATTCTTTGTCAAAAGGGACTTGTTGTCCACATGGTGATTCACTTACTCTTTCCATCTTTCCAAGTTGGATTAATTGTTCCATATTGTGCCTCCCTAGTGGTGTGTAATTATCATCTGTGTCCAGCAGGCAGGTGGGTCAACAGCAAGGAAGAGCCCATGGAGGAGGCTTTATCTCCTGGGAAGGAGAAATCACTCACATTCCATTGGTTCAAAGGAAGTCCATGCCCACATGTAACTACAACACAGGCTGAGAAATGTAGTCTCACATCGTCTTCAGGAAGAGGAGACAGACTCTGAGGAAGAACTAGCAACATACACCATATCAGAGTCCTCTACACCTTACCTGCATTACAATTTCATTCTTGCATTTTCTTCAGAATAGGAAGTCCTACTTTGTTCACACTAAGATATATAGCGTGTAACAGGCTATTCATGGTTTCTTTGAAACTACAATGCCTGATGTCCTGCTATGGTTTGGTCTCTGTGCCAAGTCTCCCCACAAGAATTCCAAACATTATACTTTCAGTTTCAATGATGTGTGTCATGTTTAGTAGATGAAAAAACAATCCTATTTTACTCATAAACCATAGTGATTTTTCAATCTCACATTACACAGGATTTCTTTTATAAACATCAAAGCTGGAATCTGTTTTTTTCTTTTTTAAAAAATGGATTATTTGTCTCTACTTCTGACAAATAAACAAAGACTAGAAAAATATTGATCAAGCATATAAAAGCCAAAGAAAACCTTTCTCCAAACAGCATATACAGTTCATGATGAGCTTTTATCTGAAAATAAAAATTAACAGTATTTTCTAAGAGTGAACATGACCCATTTTAATCAACACAGAAAAGAAATTTTTATGAAGTCAGATTGTTTTTATTCTAGTACATTCCCCTTCAGTTAATTAGACTTTATTTCTGAACCTATGATGTGTGCTCTAAAAATTCTAAACTATTCATAAAATATATTTGAAGAACGCATTGAGGTTTCATTATTTTTTTTTTGAGGTTTCATTATTTATAACAGTCAAGATACCAAACTGGCTAGATTGCAAACTTGTAAATGTGCTGATACAGTAGCTTTTCTTACCACTCTTCAAGTTGTTGCTACTCAAGTTTCTAATTTATGTGCAAATTGAATTTGCCTAATGCATATTGTAAGCTTTTTCTTCTCCCTCTCTCTCTCTCTCTGCAATCTTCTACACAATGTGGTTTGAGGCACTTTCCCCTGCATCTTACAAGAAGATAAGTTATCATATAGAGTTGTTCATTTTTGTTTAACATGTTACTCCTCAGAGAGCCCCATTGAGACTGGAAGGACTTCCTCCTATCAGGAACTAAACATTCAGTGGAAGCAAAGATCCCTCTGTCCTGACCAGATTTAACTCAATTGAGAAAAATACAGATTTCTATTTTGGCTTATGTTAATAACACAGAAATTAACAAGATTCCAGTCTCAGTATTAGTGCTAATACTCAGTGCACTGAACTGCCACATGACATTCATTTATATTCTCTACTAGGAATGCAAAATTCTTTTGAGGAGAATTACCTAATTTCATTATGCCTTCCCTTCGCTTTTTCTATTTTAGATTATTTTGGTTTGGTTTAGTTTTTTTTTTTGTTTGTTTGTTTGTTTGTTTGTTTTTGTTTTTTTTTCGAGGTAGGGTCTTGCACTAGTCCAAGCTGACCTGGAATTAACTATGAAGTCTCAGTGGCCTTGAACTCATGGCAATCCTCCTACCTCTGCCTCCAGAGTGCTTGGCTTAGTTTTTTGAGACAAGGTCTCATATGTAGCCCAGGCTGACCTCCAGCTTTCAATGGTCCTTCCTCAGCCTCCCAATGCTGGTATTACAGGCTTTGCCACCATACCCAGCTCTATGCTTTTACTCTGGATGGTACTGGGACTCAAAGACAAATAAAGTGGTCATCATTCTAGAGGACTGAACAAGCCCAGCACTTAAGATGAGATTATAAACAAATCACCCTTCCAGCAATGACTCCCAGCCTCTTAGAGTCCCAGAAATACTGTCAAATATTATAGTCATTGATGGGATATGAAAAGCCTCAAAACATGTCAGAAATCATTTCCAAAGTGTCACTCCTTCGAATAACAATTTTGCAGGACTGTAGGCAAAATTTAATTCTCTCTATTTGCTTGGCAACTATTACATTCTGTTGGTGTTTAAATAGACTGCCCTGACCATATTCTCTTACATATTCACTAGGAAATGTTAGCAGAAATTCCAGTAAACATGGAAGTCTTGTGTGGGCCTGGACCACCTACCTACCAGAAAAACTTGTCTTAGTGATGCACATGAAAAATACATGTCCATTATGTTTGTAAACGTGGAGCTTGTCTGTGATTGTGGTCTAACTTGTTCTAATATAGCATTCACAACTCCTCATTCTGACATTTTTGCCTCCTTATTATCTTTGTTCAGGTAAGTCCTAAGGGGTCATAGTAAAGAGGAAAAAAAAGAAGCTCTCAGAAAAGTAAATACCTTATCCAAATGGTCATTTAGACCCTTCCTCTTCACAGACTTACACACCCTTCTACTTTCTTGATAATAGCCTCATCATCAACAGTCTAGTTCATATGAAGTCCCTGACCTTCTAAATAGATTGTTAGCAGTAGGTGCCTAATCAGTATCCACACTGACTACATACCTTTGCTTCATTATCCTATTCTAGAAAGAATGACTGAAAGTACAACTTCTTATTCTGGTCCTGGTAAATCACTGTACTTAAATTCATTTCAACACCGTCTCAAAGGGCAGCCGGTACAGGGCTGTAATGTTGCCACAGTATACTTAGGGACAGTACCACTGTTAAACTGGGTTATAATTGTTGTTCTCCATCAGCAAATCATTTACAGGAAGACACTAAAAGGGCATGGGATCTGTGTGAGGAATAGGGGTTAGCGCAGCACTCATAGACACATCAAGTCAGAACTTCCCCGAGTGCCTGGAACTTCCTATCAGCAGCTGTGTCCCAGAAGATCTGATTCCCAGGGCTGTGTTATTTTATTGCACAAATCCATCCCAATAGGAAATTATTTACTTTCCTAGGAATAAACATTGCCAAAGAATGTTTTTGACTCCCCAGAATTCTTCTGACAGGGGCTGGAGAGTTAGCTTAGTGGTTAAGGCGATTGCTTGCAAAGCCAAAGGGCCTCGGTTCAATTCCCCAGGACCCACTTAAGCCAGTTGCCCAAGGTGGCACATGCGTCCGGAGTTCGTTTCCAGTGGCTGGAGGCCCTGGTGCACCCATTCTTTCTCTCTCTCTCCCTCTCTCTCTCTTTGCCTCTCTCAAATAAATAAATAAAAATAAAATATTTTTAAAAATTCTCCTGACGGCATCTCCATGTACCAAATGTTTTATTCTCTAATAAAGTGTTTCTTATACTGTTTTGTTAATTGCTTGTGTCTGGTGGTTGATGCTGACTATTGGGCATGACCCTAGGTGATCAGACAATGAAACATCTATGTTGCCTTTTCATGTTGACTTGGCTTTCTCACAATGGAGCCCAGTCTCCAAAGGATCAAGTATCTCAAGAGAGAAAATCATGTGAAAACTATTATCCTTGGGTGTGGTGGCTCATGCCTAAAATCCCACCAGACCAGAGGCTGAGGTAGGAGGATTGCCATGAGTTAGTGGCCAGTCTGGACTAAAGAGTGAGTTCCAAATCAGCTTGTAGCTAGAGTGAGATGCAGCCTCAGAAAGAAAAAAGCAGCCAGACTTTGAGATACACACCTTCAGTCCTAATACTCAGGAGGTAGACATGGGAGGATTGTTGTGAGTTTGAGGCCAGCTCGGAGCTACAGAGTGAGTTCCAGGTCATCGTGGCCTAGAGTGAGACCCTACCTCAAAAAAAAAAAAAAAAAAAAAAAAAAAAAAAAAGCCAGGCTGGAGAGATGGCTGAGCAGTTAAATGAGCTTTTTGTATAAGCATGAGGGCCCAAGGGGGCTAAGTTGGAATCTCCCATGTAAACATCTGGGTGTGATCATTCATGTCACAGGTTTATATAACCCTAATGCTGTGAGAAGCATCACTGGGGCTCTAGAACAAAAAGAATTGCAATTAGTAAGAGACTGTGCCACAAGGATCAGTAATAGAGGAAGACGCCAGATGCTCTCCTCTGACCAGCACAGGTGAGTGCACAGTCATATGCACATGGATATGCCACATAAATAATGCATGTTGGGCACTGCCAGGCACAGGCTGGAGTCGTCAGTAAATGGGCCTAAGCTGCCAGGCATGGCTAAGGACCCCGGGGCTGCAGGAGGCCACTCCCTCTCCAAACCCTGCACACCTGAACTTAGGCTTTGCCCTGTGACCCTTGTCCAATTGTCTAGGAAACTCCATGTATGGTATCAGCTAGCAACCTTTGCACAGCCCATCCCCCTGTAGCTTATACCTTCCCTTTGCCATTGTCTATGTGCTGGAATGTATGTCCCCATATGCTAATTAGGCACCAGCAAGCAACCTCGTACATCCAATTCCCTTAGGACCCTCAACTGTTCATAAACCCATTCCCCTATTGATTAAACCAAGCTATTCACAGAGACCGTCTTCCGAGAGTGATTCTTTTTCTCGTCATGCGCTTACCACAGTTGCCTGAGCACCTTTGGGGGAACCGCGTTAGCCGGGAAAACCCAGGGACCCACAAATGCACACACACAAAACAATTCATTATCCTTTCTAACTTTTTCCAACCTCACTTTGGAAAGTGAGGAAGGTCACTTCTGTCTTATTCTGTTAAATACATATTACTATTCTTCAGCAGAGGAATTGAGCTCTACCATTTGATGAAAAGAATGTCAATCAAATTGAGGACTTTTTAAAACTGTCAATGTTTTCCACAAATCATTTATATTCCTCCTACATGCAAAATGCACTTGCTCTACCTCCACACTGCTCCAAGTGTTCACCTCATTGATCAGGGAAGTTAGTGTATTCTGTAGATTGACAGAGCCTTTCTCTGCTTTTGACTGGGCTTTAACCCAAGTGCCAGATGGTAATAGTCACACAAAATTCAACTGAATCAGTGCCCTCTAGGTCATCGTCTTATGAATTCCAAGAATGAAACCCACAGACCACAGAGGGTGAAGTTTAGAAAGGTTTTACTGTAGAGTGTTATAGGGCTTAGGAGAAGGAAAGAAGGCAGAATTCCTACAAAACGGAAGGGTCATGAGTAGGTCATGTACCTGGTAACTCTGATGGGCCAGAGTTTTAGGAAGGGGAACTTCTTTAGGTAGGAAGAGATAAGGGAAGAAACAGATTAATCCAGTTTCTGAAGGAGAGGACTAAGAATAAAAAAAGAAAAGATCAGATTTCTAGGCAAAGAATACTCTTATTTCTGGCCTTCAGCCAGAAGGGAGGACTCCTTTATGGATAAAGAGACATGGAAAATTAGATTCCTTCTTACAATTTCAATGACATTTCCTACATTTAGCCAAGGAGTTAAAAAAAAAAAAAACTTCACTTTGGGGTCCTGGTACCTTCAGCTGTTCTCATCTCCTGTTCTTCACCATCATCTGTTATTGATATTGTGATTATTTGGTCTAAAACTGCAGCAATACAGATGAGCTCTGTTACTGGTGTTCTTCAATAGACTTCCTCTTACACGGTTCCTCGGGAGACCCCTACACTAAATAGAAAAGTTATTTGCCCTCCATATACCTAATGTCAAATGATGAAAGTGCATTAAATTGCATCTATAAACTTTTGTGTTCAAAAAGTGAACAATTAATAGTAGACACAGGTTTCTGCTCCATCACAAGTCTGAAATCCAGATAGGTAACATTTCCAAATTGGATAGGACTAGTTTCAACATGGGAACTATTCTACATAACCTGTTGACTGCCTTATGACCTTGGGCTCACCCTTTCTTCCTGCTCCTAGTGGTTCAGGAATACAAACTCCTCCTTTTCTTGTTCTATACTCTCTCTGTTCCTTTTAGGTCAACTTTGAGTTGTGTTTTATTTATTTATTTATTTATTTTACCAGCACAATTTTCTTAAACTCTTTCTGACCATTCTTGAGTCTTCCTGGATCCATTCCTTTCGATAAAATTCCACTTACAAATCTCACAGAGATAAGCCCTTCTCTAAATTGGGCTTGCTGTATGGCCGTTGTGAGATAACACTTTCAAGACACATAGAAGCTTTTTTTCTACATGGAGAGAATCTGTAAGGTGTGTCCATAAGATTACTAGAGGGACTTTTGTTTGTTTGAGGTACCAACCTAAATCTTTTAGAGGTTTTATCAAAGGGTTTTAAACTCATGCCCTTGACTTAATCTTTAAGCCATATTATCCTGATAGGAACCTGGATATCATGTCTGCCCAGAAGCTATTTGCTTTTAAATTTAGTGTAGTTTGCCATTTTGGAAAGACCAAAAATAAAAATAATTTGTTTTTGTTTTAAAATGTAGCAAATTCAGCATCAATACATTTATTTTCTTCAGTTTTTCTCCTACCCCCACCCCTCCTAACATCTTACTAGAATAGACAGCTACAATAAAAACCAAGAAATATCTTTTTTTAATTTATGTTTTTATTGACAACTTCCATAATTATAGATAATAACCTATGGTAATTTTCCCCCTCCCCCCACTTTCCCCTTTGCAACTCCACTCTCCATCATACGCCTTCCCCCCTCTCAATCAGTCTCTTATTTTGATGTCATCATCTTTTCTTCCTATTATAATGGTCTTGCGTAGATAGTGTCAGACACTGCAAGGTCATACATAATCCAGGCCATTTTGTGTCTGGAAGAGTATATTTAAGGAGCCCTACCTCCCTTTGTCTCTTACATTCCTTGTGTCACCTCTTCTGCAATAAACCCTGAGCCTTGGAAGGTATGAGAGAAGTTTCAGTACTGAGCATCCTCTGTCACTTCTTCTCAGCACTATGGTGCCTTCTGAGTCATCCCAAGGCCACCACCATCTGAAAAGAGAAGCTTCTCTAACAAAGAGTGAGAGTAGCATTAATATGTGGGCATGAACACTAAGAGAAGTGCTTACCAGGTAGATCTGTGAGCAGAGTATATCCATTTAGCCAGACACCAGCAGACGTTAACCTTCTAGGGCTCATGACTACCCCTGGTGATTTCCATTGGTTATTTCTCTCTCTGCCATTGAATTGCAGGTAGCATAGCTTTGTCCAGCTTTCTGTCAGCTGGTCTACACAGAGAAGGAAAAACCAGGAAATATCTTCAACAGTATGTTCAAATTGACCCTCAGCTGGATCATCTAGTTTGGCAAGTGTGGCAGTTTGAATGCGTGGCGCCATAGATTCGGGTGTTTTATCAAAGTTGAGTTATAGCAGCTTCAGCCCCTAGTAGTCCGATTCCTGCTACAGGGGGAACCTGAAATCCATCCCAGAGGTATGCAGAGAGGCTTCAGCTCTTGCAGAAGCTGTGTTTGCTGCTTTTGGTATTTTCTAGCTGTTGATTGTTTCTGTCAAGCTTGGATTTGTGAAAGGGAGCCAGCTTCTTCCGCCATTGATGGAACTTCCCCTGGATCTGTAAGCCTAAGTAAAATCCTTTCCTCCCATAAACTATATCTGGTTGGATATTTATCCTAGCATTGTGGAGCTGACTGCAACAGTGAATATATTTTCTATTGACTACATTGTGATAGTGGCAGTATTGCCAAACTTTCCTCTATCAATAGCAAGAATGATGTTTTCTCAGTTCACAAAAACATTTTCCTGACCTTCTGTTAAGTCCTCACCAAAAATCTTTTCATTGGCCATCAAACTTCTCCTGAAATTTTTTTCAAGATGTTCTAAATTCACATTAACGTTACCTTTGCATTCTTCCCATATCCCAACCAAAACCCAAGCCTACTATCACATATTTTCAAAGTTTCTATAGCAGTAGTATCCTACCTTTAAGTAGCAAAGCATGCCCTCTATATATCACTGAGTAAGGAACTACCCAAATATGTAATAGTATAAACCATCAACATTTAAGAGATAAGATATTAAAATATGACTGTAAATAAGCCAGAGTAGTATATTTACTGACACCTGTATTTTGAGAAGGTCAATGCCATTGATTACCTTCTAGAGCCATCCTGAATATACAAATGCCATCTCTGATACCACAAACTACAGAGGGGCATCACCATGTATCCCATGAATATTAAAAGAACAATGATAAAATATAAAAAAAAAAGGTTCATGCCCACAAATGCAGTGACTTAACATAAAATGGACAAATTTCCTCAGAAAATTTCTAGGATATAGAAAAACAATAAGCTAAACCTTCTAACTCGTTTTATACTTGAGAACATGAGGCAGGAGGGTGACCACCAGCTCAAGGCCAGCATGGATTTCAGAATATGACCTTTTCTAAAGCAAAACAAAAATAACAAAATTCTAATTCATTTTATGAGGTCAGCAACATCCTAATATTAAAATTATATGAAACAAAATGAGAAATAAAATTTAAAGACTGATACCCCTCACAAACAGAGGAACAAAATTTTCAAAAATAGCAAATTGAATCTAATAACCTATAAAAAAATCTTATTTAACTCAATACCAATTCTTGCAAACAACTGAAAATTATTCCAGATATGTGAGGTTGGTTCAATATTCTAAAATCATCAGATGTAATTAATCACCTAAATATGCAGAAAAAGAATGAGTACATGAATTGACACAAAAATTATAAAAGTTTCCTCCCATTCATGATAAAACATATTTAGAGACAAGAAAATTGATAAAGAATATTTATAAAATACCACCACTCATGTCTAACTTAATGGTGAAAAACTGCAAGTTTTCCTTCCAAGTTCATGAATAAGATAAAAGTACCCTTTGTCACCCCCCCCCCATTCAATGTCATACTGAAAGTATGCTCATCCAATGAGGTGAGAAAAAAAAGCATCAGGCCAAGGTAGTAAATGATATAGAAGTAATCTTTTAAGGTGATGATAAATGTAAAGAATGGATGAAAACTCCCCTTGAAATTAAAGTACAAGGTTCCAGAATAAAGTACAAGGTTGCAACTATAAGGTTACAGAATACAAAGTTGATATACAAAACTTACTATTTTAACTATGTTTCAGTAATGAACAATTCCAATGCATCAACATTTACAATGACATCCTCCAAAATTAAATAGTTAAGTATAATAAAATATGTTCGATATCTGTAAAAGTAAAACCACGAAGTCTGATTTTTAAAAAATCAAAATTCTAAATCAATGAAGAGATATTCTGAAAGAATTCAAATTTATTAAAGTCAAATACTCCCAACTCAAGTTATAGATTCTTTGCAATAACAAAACACAAGATACTTCTTTGTGGATATTGACAAATTGTTTCTAAATTTTGTATCAAAGACAAAAGATCTAAAATTGCTCATATGATACAGAAGAAAACACCATCTAAAAAGCCAGTATGTACCCAGCTGCAAGGCTTTCTCTAGAGTTGTTGTGCTCAAGTGTGGCATCCATGAAGAAACAAACAAATAGCAGGTCTATAGAACAGAATGGAGGACACGGAAATAGATGCGCACAAACGTTGTCAACTAATCTTTTGGCAATGAAACAGGAGCTTTCTATGGAAAATGAAAAATCTTTTCTGCAAATAGTATGAACATCCACTTGCAGAAAAATGAATCTAGACACAGACCTTAAAACTCTCGTAAAAATAAACTTAAAGGGAGCTGGAGAGGTGGCTTAATGGTTAAGACACTTGCTGGTAAAATCAAAGGATCCACGTTTAATTCCCCAGTACCCATTTAAAGCTAGGTGCACAAGATGGTGCATGTGTCTGAAGCTCATTTGCAATGGCTGGAGGCCCTGACATGCTTGCTCTCTCTCCCTCTCTCTCCCTCTTTCTCTGTTTCCCAAATAAATAAATAAAATATTTTTAGAATTTAATTTAAAGGTGAACCTAGACCTAACTAACAGCAGATGCAAAAGTAAAACTAAACGTAAAGTTAGCAAACTTCTAGAGGATAAGAATAGGAGAAAAATCTAAGTGACCTTTAGTTTGGCAATGACTTTTAGATACAAAACCAAAAGCACAATGCATGAGGTAAAAAAATTGATAACTTGGACTTCATTAAAATTAAAAACTTCTGTTCTGCCAAAGACTTGTTTAGAGAATGAAAAGACAAGTCACAGACTGGGAGAAAAATCTTTGCAAAACACATATCTGATAAAGGACTTAGAATCAAAATATCCAAAGAACACTTAAAACTCAACAATAAGCAAACAATCCAATTAAAAAATGGGCAAAAGATCTGAACAGACACCTCATCAAAGATATACAGATGGCAAATAAGCATATGAAAATATGTTCAACATTACATATCACTATGAAACTGCAAATTAAAACAACAATAAGATGCCACTACACATATTTTTAAATGTACAAGGATTTGTTTTAATCAGATATGTTAAGACACACAGACGTGGAAATGAGTATCATAAAAGAAACCATTTTTAGACTCAGATGCCTAGAAACAGTGGGCACATGGCATGCCTTGCACAGCCGCATGGGAGACACCAGGGTCATCCAGGAGGCGGAGGAACAGGAATGCCTTTACTATGGTTTGAACAGAAGGAATGGACAAGGCAAGTTAAGCAAGCGTCAGATTGATGGGTTTGGCTACTTTTCCTAGGCTCTGGGGTATAGGAGCTATTCTGAGTTGTCTAGTCCTTGGCTCTGGGTAGCTTGAGGCAGTGGACTATTGACATGGTTTGCAGAGTGCCATATAGCAGATGTTTAGAAATTGTGGGCTTCGGATTGGTTTCTTTGCCTAGGGTAGGTCCACTCGCAAAGAAGTAATGGTTCTTGAAAGAGCCATATTGCCCTAACCAAGATCATCTCAAGTGTCAATGTATTTTTTAAAAATCTGGAAAATCAAGAACAAAAATGGTACATGATACCTACCAGAATGGCTAAACTCAATGCGGGTAAGAACTTGATGCAAGAGAAATTCAGTCACTGGTAGGCACACAAAAACTTCTCCTGTGCAGCTAAACAGAGGATCACCACATAAATGTGTCATTCCCCTTTGAGATATTTACCTAAATGAGTTAAAAGTTTGTGTCCATACATGTGAATCTTTGTAGCAACCTTATTCAAATTGATCAAAAGTTGGATGCAGCCAAGAGATCTTCAAAGGGTAAGTGGATAAACAAAATGCGGTGCATCCATAAAATGGAATATTATTATTCAACATTAAGATACACACTATTGAACCACTCAAACAACAGAGATGCCCTTTGAATGGATATTCCTAATGTCAGAAGCTAGTCTGAAAAGGCTACTTAGTATATAGTTCTGCTATGTGACGCTCTAAAAACTATAGGAGAAATTACAGGAACAACAAAAAATAAGTGGTGGATAGAGATGTGGAGGTGGGAAGGGAAGTAATAAATAGGTGGGACATTTTTAATGCAGTGAAATTGTTCTGCATGACATGGTAATGATGCATTTTGTTATGCTTTTGTCAAAATACATAGAACTATACAAAACAAAGAGGAAGCCCTAATGTTAGTAACAATCTTTAGTAAATAATAATGGATCAGTATTGATATACCAAGTGTAACTAACATACCACAATAAAACAGGATATTAATAATGAGGAAAACTGTATTGACAGAGATGAAGCATATGAGTCTTCTATGCTTTCTGTGCTATTCTTTTGTGAATTCAGATCTGCTCAAAAATAAATAAGTAGATAAAATCTTTAGAGCAGAGTGAAAGGGCATGCATCTGCAGCTCTAGAAACTCAAAAGTTGAGCCACTGAGGTAGAAGACTAACCTCATGAGAGAGACAGACAAATACTATAGAAAGGAAGAAAGAAGGCCAGGTATGGTGGTGCCCACCTTTACCCAGCACTCGGGAGGCAAAAGTAGGAGGATATCTGTGAGTTTGAGACCAGCCTGAGACTACATAGTGAATTCCAGTTCAGCTGAGGCTAGTGTGAAACTATGCCTTGAAAAAAAAAATGAAGGAGAGAGAAAAAGAAAGAAAGAAAGAGGTGGAGGGGAAGAGGGAAAGAGGAAGAAACAAAGAAGGGAGGGAGGGACGGAGAGAAGAAGAAGGGAAGGAAGTATCTTTTAAAAAGTAAAGGAAGCATCCCATGGGAGAAAACATTTGCACTTCATACAGTTGACATAAAATCAATATCCAAAATATTCAGAAGAATCCTAAGAATTCATGCACAAAATGAGACACACATGCAAAGACTCATTACAACACACAGTTGGTAACATAGAAGATATGGAAACAGCTAAGGCTAGATAATAAAATACATGCAGTAAAATATTACACTGACTTTTAGATTAACAAAGAGCTATATTATTGACAGGAACACCTCTCCAAAAAATAGTGAATGAAATAAGAAGAATGGTATGCAGTTGTAAAAAGGCATACAAACTGGGGGATATGTATCTGGTGACAGGATGAACATATGAATGCAAATAATAAATAATAAGTTTCAGTGAAGTAGTTTCTTCTAAAAGAAAGGTGAAAGGGATTGGGGACTATCGTCATCTAAAGAGCCATACCTGTAATGTTTGACTTGCTAATATAAATGGGCAAAGTGAAAGCTGGGTGGGAGTGCATGGCTCCATGTCCTCTTTGTTGCTAAGCTCTTCTGAATATTTGAAGCACTTCACTTAAATTAGCGATTAGATAATAAATCATTGCCATATTGCTTATCTTAAAGAAGATGAGGAGACAGCCAGTGAAATATGCTGCTTGGGACAGTAAGCCCCCAACAGTATAATGAGTTCTGTGGGCTTTGCTCAGGAGACAGTGATGAGAGCCCGGCTGTCATGAACACACAACAGAAACAATGTTCCCTAAAATTAGCAGCAGTGACAGGATCAGAAGCCCTTGTACCCTAACTATCCCTAGCAAGCAGAGCTGTCCCAAATCACCACTTGTGAAGGTCTGATGGGAATGGGAGGGTTCTTTCTATCAGGACTCCCCTTGTTCTCAGAAAACACTATCAGCTGAGCTGTCATTACTAACAAAGCCCAAAAGGAGCAGGCAAGCTTTGTTTCTCTCTGCCCACCCTTGCAACATTGATGTGGCTATTCAATTGTTAAATGACCCCCCCCTGTGTTGCACATCTGCACTACTCTGATATGAAAGCAAGTCGATAGCTTGTCTGTAATTATGAAAGGGAATGTGCTGTTGTGTGAAGTGAAAAGTTTACGTGCATACAAATTGATTGAGGATGCAAACAAACAGCACAGTTTAGGATGGAGAGGTTATGGTTTAGGGTGCCTTGGGCTTTTTTCAAAAGAGTATCTCAAAGTAAGAGATACTGAGGAAGGGTGAATCTTTTCCTGTCTTGTTTTGGAAGGTGGAAACAAAACTGAAACAGAAAATGAGGACAATACTGAAAACTCATGGGACAGATAGTTTTCCCAACCAGTCAGTATGAAGATCACAAAATATAGCCACCTGGAAAGATGAAAGTCTGGGAAACTTAGGTGTGGCATCACTTATTATCTCAGGGTAATTTAGTCATTCCATCTGTGAGATAAGGATTGAGGCAAGCAGTGTCTCTCACATGTAGTTCCCAACACATACTGGAATGAGGCAGAAATGCTCATGACAGATTTGGGTCCCTGGACCATGCTGTAGACCTACCAGATTAGTATGCATTGGCCAGAGTAACAAGCTATTTGGTGATTGAACATGATTCCATTTGATAGTATCTCTAGATACAATGACACTTTCTGTATTGTGTAAGAGAACTAACTTGTATATTTTCTTGAGTTTTTGATACAGGTTTCTAAATAATGTGATATACCAGTAAACCTGTCTGCAACTCCTGAGACAGAAAGCTCTCTGAGACATCTGTGGATGTCGATGAAGACAATGGTAAACAAAACGGGGACTTCCTGTACTCTGAAGCATGATCATTTAATTTCATTGACTGGAACAAGATGGGATATTTATAATAGTGCTTTTGGAAAGAAAGAGCTTCCACAGGAAATACCAGGATTAACTTCCTGAGTTTACTCCCTTCTGTATTCATCTGCAATATTTCACTGTGTTGATTCTAGTTCAGTTTCTATAAATTTGCTTTCTACTACTTTCCTTTCATCAAATATTTGCTGAATCTCTTAAATGCCAGGAGTTTTGCTTCATGCATTGGATCCTAAGATTGAAAAAAACACATGGCTGCTCTCCTCAAAGAATTGATGAGTTAGGGACACACACACAAACACACACACACACACACACACACACACACACACATTACAGTAACATTGTGGAGTCTGAAAACAGTTTTAGATAAGGTAATTTTATACCACAGACAAGGGAGAAACTTGCTCTTATTTGAAGACACTGAGAACAGTTTCATCAGCTAGACTCTGCTCGTTCTGACTTGTGCTAGATGAGAAAGGAAAGCAAAGAAGGTCAGGCATGTGAAGAAAATTCCAGGAAGAGAGGATGCCTAAAAAGTTCGAGAGGTTTAAAGAAGCATTTATTTTTTCTGCTTAGGAAGTTACTCTTTTCTTAAGGACAAAATAGAATAAGTGTTTAAATAATGAATCTGGGCACAAAATTAGAAAGATAATGAATTTGATGCTAAAGTTTTAAGTTTTAATTCAGTGTGATGTAATTGGTGACCAGCATTGCCAACATGCTCTAATCTGTGTCTGAAAACATTCTCTAGAACAAATATAAAAAACAGAGAAAAAGAGCAGAAACCAAAAGCCAATAGTTCCTTTAAAGAGACTAGTAGAGGAGTCGAGGGGTCACCTGCAACAGTAAGGAAGAAATAGCAATGGAAAGAAAGAACTGGTTAGAGAATGATTCTATGGCAGAATAAGAAGGGCTTAGTATTTGATTAAGTGTGTGCGAAGGAAAGGAGGAGCTAGAGGAAATGTCAAAGTTATATCTGTGGTTTCTGGGTTTGATGGCAGAGAGGGTAAAAATAAAATAAACAGAAATGGATCAACAAAGACATGGTTCAGCAGAGTGGGGCATGAGCTTGATTTCTGGCATGTGGAATCAGCAGTGCTTACACTAATCCACAGCTTTGCAGTGCATGAAAATGTGGACCCAGAAATACAGGTGTGGAAGATATAAGCATAGAATCAATAACTGAAATCATAGCAATATATAAATTCACTGTATTAGTTACTTTCTCATTGCTGGGACAATGTACCTGACAAGCAGCTTAAGAAAAGAAGAAAATATTTTGGGCTTACAGTTTGAAGGGAATGTCAACCATGGCTGGGGTGGGGTGGTGCTGAGAAGGGAGCACGGCATGAGTAGTAAACTGGCACTTCATCCTCACATCAGCAGGGAGGAAGTACCATGCCAGCACAGCAAGTAAAACAGGGCTGTGATATTTCAAACCTGCCCCCCGCCCCAGTGACACACTTCAACAGCAAGGCTTCACTTCCTTAAGGTTCCACAATCTTCCCAAACAGTGCCACCAATTGAGGATTTAGTATTCAAACACAAGAGTCTATGGGGGACATTTTCATTCAGACCACCACACTCACCACTGAGAAGTGAAAATGACACTGCTAACCACAGAGATGAAGCTGGAAAGTATATAGCATTTACCTTTAATTCCTAGTGCCCATTGTTATACATGATGATTGATCAACTATGACAGAATGAGATAAGAGAATATATGCATCTAGCTACCATGATAAAAGAATTGACGTTATGAAGGCATAGAACTACTTAAGTTACAAAAGGAATGCTTATAAAGATAGAAATTGATTTTACATTTCTTTCTTCAAATTGGACCACACCAGATGTGTAACATATTGACAAGAGACAATTTCTCAATGTATATAATATGCATTTAATGAATGGAAATGACATTATTCAACTGACTATTCATAGTAAAAGAAAGAGAAACAGGTGCATTCTGAGTCACATTTAATATAAAAATAGATACATGAAAATATCTTAGGACCAATGATTAAATGTTCTATAAGTTTTCTACAACTTGAAGACAACAATTCATAATAAATGAAAATTTTTTAAAAAAATGAAGAGGAAAATACTCAGAAGTGAATTAGTCACTTTTAACATTCTTTCAAAAGTTGACTTATTTCACTGCTAAAACTGATAGAGTGGGGGGGGGGGGAAGAGTGGGGAGAAGAATAGAGAATGAATTCATTGACTGGCAACAGGATACATTTTCTTACTAGAGGAAAAAATAGCTTAACAATTCAGAAAAATGAAACTCTCAGCTCATTATTTTAATTCATTCTACAAATTTTTGCTGGTTTGCTTACCATATGTCAAACATTGTTCAAGGTACTAGGATGCAGATATATGTCCGTGAACAACACATGAAAACTTCTGTTTTTATAAACCTTATTGAATACATAGGCAAAAAATTCATAACTGACAATTGCTAGATTGTTATGGGACAGAAATAAGGTAGGGAAAAGCTATAGAAAGTATGTGAGTGGGCTGTAACACCTCAAAGTCTGCCCCCAGTGGCACACTTCAACAGTAAGGCTTCACTTCCTAAAGGTTCCACAATCTTCCCAAACAACTGGGGATTTACTATTCAAACACATGAGTCTACGGGAGTGGTTGAAGTTGTGAAAAGCATGGTCAGGAAGATTTCACCAAAAACATAACATTTAGGTCATGACTTTGAGGACATTAGAGGGAAATTGACGTTTTTGTGCTAAATGGAAGAGTGGTTTCTGTGACCATTTTTGCAAATGCAAATTCAAAATGTGGAGTGAGCTTACTGTGTGGGAGAACAGAGACAAGCTTGAGGGTATCGGGATTGGCCTAGATAAAATATCGAGGGAGAAGAGAATTGAGACCATACTGAAAGGCTGAACTGGGCCATACCATGCCAATTCTATAGGCCACTATGAGAGTCAGCTTCCTCCTGAATGCAAGAGAGGCAAGTACAGGTTATCAAAGAGAGTTGCATGATGTCTGTGGTCTTCTGTTGCAGTGGAATAAATTATTGGCATAGTCCCTTTTTTATGTAATTTACAAATTTCTCATTTTTTGTGTTTATATATTTGATAGGTAGAATTCTAACCATGTCCTCCAAGGAACTTGTTAGCTAAAAGTCAGGCTACTAGTAAGCAGAACTTAAAAGAAAATATGTAGGGTTTTTTTAGATGGGTTCCACATAATCTTATGAGTCCAAAAAGTAGAAGAGGGCTAGGTGAGGGGGTGCATGCCTGTGATCCCAGCACCTCGGAGGGTGAGGCAGGACCATCTTATGTTTAAGACTAGCCTGTAATCCATAGAGGGACCATATCTTTTTTAAAAAAGACTCAAGGAAACCCATCATTAATCAAGGGCAGAGAGATATTTTACTGCCACTGCTAACTATGAAGACAGAAGAAACCATGGGCTACGGAAGGCAATCAATTTTCAGTAGCTGGGAACAATCCCAGTGCAGCAACCAGTGAAGAAACAGGAACTACAGGCATGCCATATCTACAACCACATGGAACTTAACTTTGTCATGCACTAGAATCCACCTGGAAGTATACTCATCCCCGAGCTTAGGCAAGGAAGGCTGCCTTCTGCCATCCTGATATTGTCCTGTAAGTGCTAAAAGACAGGGAACCACTGGACCAGTAGAAGACTTCTGAACTACAAAGGTGCAAGATAAGATCACAAATATGTGTTATGTTAAGCTGTTGCTTATGGTAATAATAAAAAACTAAAATTTATATAAAACATAAAATTGATTATATTTGCTTGTCATTTCATTGAAAGCAAAGTTTGTAACATATTCTGCCAAGAATTTCCTTTCTTATTCTTTTGGCATATGGATATCTGAGTTCAGACAACTCAGGACAGTTAATGAATTAATGAAGTAGAGATGAGATCAAGTGATACTACAATGGGTAAAGAAAGAACAAATGGGTAAACAAAAATAATTTACTAAGAAAATTTTGTATATATTATTTTCTAAATAATTCTCATTATGATAGACTCTGAAAGCCTAAAATTCATTAATAGAAAAATTTAATGTATTTTTTACTGAATAATCATTAAAGTACTCTGAAATTAATCTAAAGGATTTACAGAGTTACAGATAGGACAAATTCTCTAGTTCCCCCAAACTGTTCCTAGGTTTAGTCATATGCATTTGCTATTACCATAGTGTTGAAAACGAGCTTGTGTCTTAATGAGATTTTTATTATTTCCACATAAACCTGAAAGGTAATTGGCCATGGCCTCCTTAAAACATGACATATTCTTTAATAATTATTTATTTTTATTCATTTATTTGACAGTGACAGACACAGAAGGAGGCAGATAGAGAGAATGGGCACACCAGGGCCTCCAGCCACTGCAAACGAACTCCAGACACATGCGCCCCCTTGTGCATCTGGCTAATGTGGATCCTGGGGAATCAAGCTTCAAATCGTGGTCCTTAGTCTTCACAGGCAAGCGCTGAACCACTAAGCCATCCCTCCAGCCCAAAACATGACATATTCTTATATTCCACAAGTTTTGCATAAATAACAGTGCTCACTCCCATCTGAACATCTTAGACATGGGGTCCTTCTTATAGGAGATTGTTTTCTGGTACATTGTGTACACATGTGTAATCTCAAGTCATTGACGTCAAAACACAGACTGTGTGTTTCCTGTAAGACACCCATGCCATTTTAAATCCTATCAAAAAAGCAAGTGAAAGCTGCCCCCACAAGTTCCAGTCTTTAGTGAAGATGATGAAATACACTCAGAAATAAATAGCTTCATTCAAACAAGGGCTTAAAAACACCAGATTGATCCACTGGTTTCAAACGGTTTTTCAATAGCAGCTGACAGTGGCATCCTGTGGAGCTCAAAAGATGGTCTTGTCTTGTTTGAAACTGGGTCTTTCAAACACAGCCATCATTTAAAACACTCCAGAGAGTTCGTCTGTTTGACTTTATCCCCTCCTCTTCTTAAATTTCCTTATGTACTTAATCAACTAAAGATAATTCAATCTAATAGTATATATAATTTTTTATATTCTAGATAAACATTTCTTATATGACTAAACATAAAAATATACAACAATCTTCATCGAAGATTCCCTATAGTAGCCAGGCATGGTGGCACATGCCTTTAATCCCATCACTTGGGAGGCAGCGTAGGAGGATCACCATGATCTAGCCCAGGCTGACCTGGAATTCACTCTGTAGTCCTAGGTCAGCCTGGGCTAGAGTGAGATCTTACCTTGCAAAAAACAAACAAACAAAAACAAAGATTCACTATAGTAACAAATATGATAATAGTGGTTTTTAAACGTATTTTTTTTTCCTTTTGAATTACTTGAAGTTAAACTATAACATGTTCCCACTGGAGGCAAAAGGTGTTTTAGAAAGTAAATATCACATTTTGCTTTAATTGCCAATATTTTCACTCACTCCATTATTCAGACTTAATTAATAAATGCTTACTGAATGCTCACTCACATGTAACAGGTTCTGTGCTTGGCACTGGGGGAAAAAAACCAGAATAATTAAATAAATATAGTCCCTATTCATGTAAAGCTTGAAATCTACTTGATAGTTAATTTCACACATCCTCACCCCTCACATACCCACCAATTAATGAACAGATGCCAATTGAAAGTTAACTCTCTAAGTAAAACTATCCAAGTCATCTCAGTTGGAGAATGGGAAATTTCTCAATAAATCATGACCTAACCCTTTCACTTCCTCTTAAGTGGATTTTTATCATCTATTATTTATCAACTGATCTCCGAAGTAGAACTAAATCAATGTATTTTGTTACTGTCTTCCTAAAGGCAATCATATTTCTTGGACATGAAATGCATCAAGGCACTTCCCACTACTATCCTTAAACAATCCTTGAAAACTGTAGAAAAAATAAACAGTTTCCATCAAGATTGAAATAGATATCAACAGATAAAATTAGGCCAAGTGGGAGGATAAAAAAGCATGTTAGTGTTGAACTTTAGTACACACTTCAAAAAATATTTCATAATTGTGTGTAAGAACATTCTACTTGTTGTCAGTTTATTTAAAAGTGATTTAAAGAAAACAGCTTTAAACACAATAACAGTAAATACAAACTTCCTATATGCTTGGTCACTTTGCCTTGTGAATTTGAAGACTTCAAATATGCAACCTTAAGTGGATAAATGGACACAGATGGAGAGATTTAGAGAATAAAACTAGGATCCCTTCTCTGATACCTCAGAGCAGAGAAAACTGAAAAAATTAGTCCCTTTCTGAGAATGGAACACCTTGTTTCAGGGAAAATACAAGATAATGATTCCTACAATTCTAATCTCTTTTCCAGAAAATACTGAAAATCATTAAAATTCCCCTCTTCCTTGGTGCCAAAGTTTCATAAGTATGGTGTTATGTGAGTCATGATTTTGCATAATTATATCTTGCTGCATTTTGCTATAACCTAATAAAGTACTTTATTTCAATAAAACAGTAAGTAGACCATATATGATTGTTAGGCTCCATATCAATTGTCCCTCATTAATGTTGCAGAAAAGCGATTAGCATTTTGAGGCAAACAAGGTGTACTTAGTTAGTAGGACATGACCCTGCTGTCACTAAATTATATCTATGATTAATGATCTTCTCCAGTTTAAAGTTTGAATCATAATAAATAGATTATAAGTGAAAACTAGGGGAGGGGCTGAGAACTGTGGGCAAGATGAACCTTGAGTTGAATCACACATGCCATTGTTCAATATTGAATTCAGCTCATAGAGCAATTGACCTCAAGGTTGATGCTCAAATTCTAAGACACATGAAAATCACCTGGGGAGCTTTTCAAAACCCTGGTGTTTGGGTCCCAACTTAGACTAATTAAATTCTCTAGAGGTGAGACCTGGGCACTGTGAGGTTTCATAGAATAAATGCCATAATATCCACATTTAAGAAATGAAATTGGAGCCAGAAAAAAAAAAACAGAAAGTTAAGAGATCTACATTTAGACATGCTATGATAAAGATTTTTTGATTGGTGGTCTCCATATCATATTGACACAACAAAAATTGTTTTTCTCTAGTATACTGATTAGTCTGGAGCTAAATACAGAAATTGGCGCATTCATTCCTGGATATTTATTCCATGTTGGAATCATTAGCTTATTCTTATGGAAGGCTGTTTTCTGTCAATTAATAAATGCTGAGGAGATGGCTTTAGCAGTAAAGTGTTTTCCCACACAAGTGTGAGGACACATCCCCAATTCCCACATAAATGCTGGGAGGCTGTGGCACCTCTCCTGTAATCCTAGCACTCAGAAAATCAAAATAAGAGATTTCTGGAGCAAGCTGGCTAGCTAGACTAGCTGAATCCATGAGCTCTGGGTACAGTGAGACATTCTGTGTCAATAAATTATATGGAGAGTGATTGAGGAAGATTCCTAACACCAACTTCTGCCCTACACATTCATTTGCCCACACAGATATGAATACACACACATCACACATGCAAAAACATTAATTAACAAATCCATAATAATTATAGGAAAATCTGAAAAAGTTGAAGCCTCCAAAGCTGGAAGAACTGTTGTAGAACTAGAGAATCTTAGGACAGTCTTGTCTTGTGGATGTCCTCATACATGTGTACTCAAACACCTGATATATTAATCACTTTCTTTTTATTAATTCTTTAGGAGCTGGGTGTGGTGGCTCATGCCTTTAATCCCAGAACTTAGGAGGCAGAAGTAGAAGGACTGCCATGAGTTCAAGGCCACCCTGAGACTACATAGCTAGTTCCAAGTCAGCCTGGGCTAGAGTAAGACCCTACCTTGAAAAACACAACAACAACAAGATGTGGCACATGTACACAATGGAATTCTACACAGCAGTAAGGAAAAATGACAAAATGAAATTTGAAGAAAAATGGTCAAACTTGGAAGAGATCATTCTCAGCATACTCACCCAATCACAGAAAGGTCATTATCACATGGTCTCACTCATCTGTGGCTCTTAACCTGAATCTGCCTGAGATGCTGACATACCTAATAGATATCTCAGGCACCAGACAATAGGGTGGGTGGGGTGGGAGGGCACAAAACTGGACCCAAATGGCAATGGTACCATAAGATTCTGCATCCGAAAAGACAGACTAAATTGTTGAACCTTCATCAGGCCCTTACAGGGAACACCTGAAACACAAGGCCCTGGAGAGAGTATGATGAAGACTGACCTTAATCTTCTCCTGTTTCTCTCTCTCTCTCTCTCTTCTATCCCTCTTGTCTCACTCATCTCTCTCTTCTATCTCTTTTATATTACTTATCTTTTTCTTCCCTCTCTTCTTGGGCACTGAGCTGTAACTCCCAGTACCAGCATGTGGCTAACATCCACAATGAGCTATTGATCAGAGAGACATACAGATTTCCCAAAAGAAGACAGAATTCTGTCAGAGTACTTGAAGACCCACGAAAGGTTAGTGATAATACCCTACTGCTGAAGACACCTTATGCTGTTGGTACAGAACATGGAGTGACCTGGCTGGAATCTGGAAGTCAGTCCCCAGACAGTTAGCTCATCTAGTGCCAGAAGGTGCTACATGAGTAACTGGGAGAAAATGACCAACATCTCTCTAAGCAACTCATGGTCTAAGCTACTCAGGAGCAAACAACCTGACATGATGTTCACACAAGTGCAGTTGTGGCACACACCCATGGTGGGAAACCAACTGCTCTTGATTTGTCTAACTGATCTGCTCAGTGGAGTGGAAACCCATAACTGGAGCTAGAAATCAAGTCAGAACCATATCCAAAAATGAGCCCGCTCTCCATTATCAAGCTCCCACCAATTGTGGGCCTACACCTATTAAATTAAATTCTCTCTCTAAAAAAAACAAAGGTTATCCCATTTATATGGTGTTAACTTCACTCTCCGTTGGAGAATTTGTTTCTCTTTTTCAGATGGATGCAGATTCTAAGGAGAGAACCAGCCCATCACACTTCAAAAGGGCCCCAGCTAAAACTAAGAGTATTTGGGGAAATGAGCAAGAGTGCTGCTTCCCTGGTGAACCTGGTACCAGCACAACGGTGAAGGAGATCAACACAGAGAATACTCAACTCCTACCAATCCAGATATCCACAGACACAGAGGCTCCCAAGACCTCATCACTGAAGCAGACCTAAAATGAACCAAACACGGCTCAGGGAAATTTGCAGAAGAGGGAGCAGAAAGAATGTCAGAGCCACAAGTTGGGCTATTATGCACAGAGACATTGCCTCTTACGCATAACTGATGGCTAACCCCACAATGCACGACCCATATTCCCCAATGAGGAGGGTACCTGCAGAGAGGGGAGAACAGGGAGGAGGCTGACGATGGTACCAACATGACTGTATACACTGTGTACATAACTAATTTTAATAAAAAGAAAACAGAGAATATTTAGTGTACATGAAATAGAAAAGTACAGTTGATCTCTGATGCCTAGCATTATTCTGCCACATTCCTTGCTCACAACAATGCAGAAAGTCCTGCAAGGGCTATGCTACAGTTAGCAAGTCCCCAGAGACAGTCTCTCTTGCAGAAAGGAGAACTTTACATGAGGGAGTCACTGCTGAGGATCTGGTGACCATGCCGAAGGCTTTTCAGTGAGGCATACCACTCATGTCCAGAGGAGCTGACGCCAGAGGGTCGTGGGTAGATTTTTTATTACAACAGGTAGAACTTGGCTCTTCAAACCTCAGGCCTAGTCCTTCAATGTTTTTTCACAGAAAACTAGAAGAGTGTTGTCTTCAAAGAGGGGGCCACCACCAGGAAAAAAAAAAAAAAAAAAAAAAGAGGCAGTTTCTGGAAATCAGAGTCCTTTGACAATGAACATAAATGAATTGCAGTCTGAAGGGAGAAGTAGACACGCAGAAGCTGAGTTTATGCAGGCCAAGGAACAAGCCACAAAATGCAGGAAAGGGAGGAAGAGGCAGCTGACAGCTTGCTGCTACAGAGAGCAAGCAGCAAACAGAACCCAGAAGGGCAAACAGAGCCTTCTATTAATACATGGGATGCCTTGAAGAGACCAAGGAGAACCCCCAGAACGGTGAAGAAAGCACTCCCACTCCTGGAGCTATAGGGGTGGACAGTGTGGAGGAGAAAGGACCCAATGAGAGGGCACTGGTGGGTCGGGGGGCGGGGGAGCTGCCACAGACCTCTGGGTAAGGAGTAAGTGCTGTCTGTGCAGTTTCCTTTTCTATTCTTATCTTTTTTCTTTTCTTTTGTGTGACACATACAAGTGAAAAGTAGAGATTGGTTTTCTGTTGGTTTCCTATTAAAAGAGTAAAGATATTCTTGTGTTATTATAAGTCATTGTGTTTTCTTTGCTTTTTGACTGTGGCTAAAGTACCTTGGAAAGAAAACAGTTCTGAGTAGCATTCTTAGCCTGTGTAGATCACCAGTCTGAAGACAACCCACTTGCTCAGCTTCTGGGTTCTGTGAATTGACTGAGAGGAACTTACTGCATCCCCCACTTGGTAATGCTGCCTGGTGCATGTCATATGTTGAATCCTTCATTTCAAACACTACTATGCTTGAGTATGTTTATTCTTGTGACCCGTACATTGTGAGATCTTTCAGTGCCTGTATTCAGCTAACCCAACCTTCTTTGATTGTTTTCCCTTTTCCACTACGCAGGTAGTGTGGTTTTGAACTCTTCTATTAATGAATGGTGGACTTTATTTCAAATAAAGGAAAATCAGTACAGAGAAACACATAATCAGTAGAGAGATACACATAATCAGTAGAGAGATACACATAAACCATTTGGGTCTTTCTAAATTAACTTAGAAATAATAATCAGACTTCTAAGAACTTTCTTTTTATTTTTTTTTTCATTTTTATATATTTATTTATTTGAGATAAGGAAGGAGGCATCGAGAAAGAGAGAGAGGGAGAGAGTGAATGGGCGTGCCAGGGGTTCCAGCCACTGCAAAAGAACTCCAGATGCATGCGCCACGTTGTGCATCTGGCTTACATCGGTCCAGGAGAATCAAGCCAAGGTCCTTTGGCTTTTCAGGCAAGCACCTTAACCACTAAGCCATTTCTCCAGCCCAGAAACTTTCTTTTTTGATGATGTCTCCCTAGGTATATAAATCTGGCCTCAAACTTGCAGCAATTCTCCTGCCTCTGCCTCCCAAATGCTCAGATTACAGGTCTGAACCATTAAACCTGGCAAATACCTTTATCTCCTAATAATTTTTTGTAGTTATTACTCAGAAAAAGAGTGAAGTCTTCATCTAATTTAGTTTGACAAAAATGAAGTTAGTCATGTAATTAGTTAATTCATTATAAACTAATTTTATATAGAGGCAGAGGCGTTTAATTATGAGTCTTCCACACCTTGGGAATACATTAACATTGGAAATTAGAGAATAACTTTGTGAGCATATTGGAAAGGTAAATATAATGGTGGTATGTGTTATATAAATATGTGCATAAATATGTAGGTAGAAATAAGATTTGGAAATGCTGGACTGCTGCATTATCTTATCGGTTATGACATTTTTTTTAGATGCTTAACTTGCTGCCAAATTTTGTGCTTAGTTGGAGAGAGTTTCATATGATTTTTTGTATGTTTATTTATGGTATTTTTTGACTAAAAATGCATCATTACCTTAGCAGCTGTTGCACCACATGGAGCAGCATGTGTGCTTTTTAAAAGGGATCCAGAGCACCTTCCCCCAGAATCTCAGAGCCAATATGCTTTGGGAAATCTACAGCAGGTCTCACATTTCACCAGCAAGATAATGTACAATTTAGATAATTTTGCAGAGCTTTTTTTCCAATAATAATTTCCTATACCATTTCTTCTCTCCTAAGTTTTCTATTTAAAAATACTGTTTCAAAAACAGGAACAATATATAAAAGTTAATGCATAATGAAAGCTTAAAATATATTCTCTCCTTTGCTTGGGGCCATTTTGGAAGAAGCTTGGGACTGAAACTATTTACAACAAAAACATGAGGAAGAAAAATATAGAAATGGGTAATGGTACATTTTTCATGAATGAGCTTTTCCTTGTTTTATATAGTTAAGGGATTCTGCACCTTATTTCTTATTAATTTGTGTGTGTGTGTGTGTGTGAGAGAGAGAGAGAGAGAGAGAGAGAGGAGACAGAGAGAGAGTACTCTTCTTTGGTTGAAGAGTTCAAGTTCTTGTCCCCATTAGCATGTATCTCTAGAAAATCTAATTTCAGTTCCCAGCCCCAAATCTATATGCTAAATTTTATGACTCTTCTCTTTAGGCATTTTCTAGATTGTCTTTTCATAACATACTTTCAAGGCCACACTACTCAGGTCACACATAGCTAATAGACAACAGAGTAATACCACAAAATGGCCCATAGAGGTAATGTCCTATGTATATTTATCTATGTTAAACAATTTCTGGGCTGTAGGAAGTAGTGGGTCTGGGGAATTATGAATTGTATGGCTTGTCTAACCTAGACCAAAGAAACTCAGCTCAAGTTGCTTGTGAGAAATGGGAAGATGAACTCAATATAACATAGCTACTTTTTAAAGGAAACATAAAAATCCAGGATAAGCATGAAATCTACATTTTACAATCATCAATTTAGTTTGGTCTATTTTGTTTACATAACATTGTACAAACTGGAGGTGGTGGCACATGACTGTCCTGGAGAGCTCCAGGTCAGCCTGAGCTGCACAGTGAGACCCGATGTGAAAAAACAAAGCAACAATGACAGCAACAAAGAGAAAACTAGTGTGTATGTCTGGGAGGCTGATTTTACAAACAAACTGTGTGTACATGTTACTAGCTTTTATACTGGATAAAATTACTCCAGAACTTTATGGATGCATGTCAATATGAATTTTAAAGGGCAAAAATGCATAGACTTGTTTGGTTTCATTTAAAAACAAATAGTAAAAACACGACCTTGAGCTATAGGATTGTAGACAAGGATTTGTGGTCTGTCTCAGTCATGTATAAACAGAGTGGGTCAGCGGAGCCACCACCATCTGGGCTCCAACAAAGCCTAGACTTTCTCTACAAAACATGACCTTCTCACCCTTCATGAGAGCTCCTTGATACCAAATAACTCATTTGGTTTCCATGACACACAGCTTCTATCAGTAGCTAGGGTGCTATAGCAGATCATGGCTAAGCCTAACTTTGATCCTGCCTGGCTCTTCACAAAGCTTGTCAACAATGTAATAAGTTCAAGTGAGACTTGGTACTAGAGAAATTATAATTGATTGTTGGCTCAGCCTATGTTCCAAAAGGCACCAAGGGACAAAAGGACAATGGAATAGAGGTGCCAGAGATACAACCCAGAGAGAGCGAGGGATGGAGCTTGGGAGAGCAGCAGCAATAACTGTAGCTGGAGGCCACGGGATAAGCTGGGTTAATTCAGTTGCAAAAACTCTGTGCCCAGAGCTGCTGTCACCAGGCTAGAATTTTTATGTCTTTGTCCCTTCTTTACTACATTTCAGGGCACTCTTTAGTCTTTACCAGAGCACATCACCTCCATGTCTGTCCTCCAGCTTTAATCCCAAGCTTGTCTAAGACCTGTGACATTCAGGAAGTACTGTACTAGGATCATCCTAGTTGACACTCCTCTAGGCTGTTAATTAATTCGGTCTTTAGACTAAAAACAACCACAGTGATTTAAATTTTTTGACAATTTTTATACATGTATAAAATGTGTTTTGATCATGTTCACTGCCCCCCCCATTACCTTCTTCTGTTCCCTTTCCCTCCAACTGGACTCTTTCTTCCCAACTAATCTCACGTCTACTTTTATTTGTGCATGTGTGTGTGTGTGTGTGTGTGTGTGTAACCCACTGGATTTGATTAGAGTTGCTTGCAGGAACATGGGTGGGAGGTTATTTATGGGAGCATGGGTAACTACACCACTTTCAAAAATGCAACAATTAACTGGCACCAACTCCTCAAGCAGGGAGGGGACCCTATAAACCGCCTATGACAGAATGATGATGGGTGCAGTATTATGCAGGTCTTGTGCAGGTAAGTAAGCACACCTGCTGTGAGCTCATAAAGCAGTGGTTATGTCCTGACTGGAAGACAGCAAGCTGTCACTACTCTCCATCCTCTAGCTCATACATTCATTCTGCTCTTTGTTCCTCAGTTCCCCTGAGCCTTGGAGGAAGCAATAAACTAAATGCCTCATTTGGTACTGAGCACTCTACAGTCACTTATTCTCAGCATTTTGATTAATCTTGAGTCTTCCCATTAATCTCCACTTACTTCAAAAAAGGAGCTTATCTAATCAAAGCAGAGAGCAGCATTAATCTATGGACATAAACATATATATTTGAAAGGCACGACATATCCATTTAGCAAAACAACAGTAGTAGCTTCCCTTCAAGGGCCTATGAACTTCTCAGCCATAGGCTTTCACTAAGTTTTCACTACCAGGCATGGATTCTCTCCCATGGTTCTGGCCTCAAATCCCATCAGAAAATAGTTATCACCATAACAGTCATACCACTATTGCTCTAGAAAGCACATCTGCCCTAACAGATCAATTGTGTAGCACATAGGTCCACCTCTGGGCATGGTGTTAATGAATGTTGATGACTTTTCTCTTCCCATTGCCTACATAGCACTTTCTGGCACTATGAAAGTTAGCCAGCAGAGAAGAAGCTTCCAGAGAAGTTCTAGCTCGATTTCTCTGTGTATGGAACCAAAGTTGACCACAGGTTGTTAATTCATAAAACTCATTTAACTCATTTATTTAACTCATAGATTTTCTTACATTGAGTTGTAGCTTAATATTGAGCCTTCTGATTTTATTAAAGTTAGCTATGAGGGCTGGACTGATGGCTTAGCAGGTAAGGTACTTTCCTGCAAAGCCAAAGGAACCAGATTTGATTCCCCAGTATCCAAATAAGCTAAATGCACAAGGGGGCGTACTTATCTGGAGTTTGTTTGCAGTTGCTGGAGGCCCTGGCTCACTTGCTATCTCTCTTTCTCTCTCTCCCTGTCTCTTTCTCTCTCTCAAATAAATAAATAAATAAAAATAAAGTTAGCTATGAGACTTGGGGAAATAACTAAACCTCTAAAAGCATTAGAATATCATTATCATGAGCTCATTGAGAGTTCCTTTTATAAAGCCCTGGAAAAAATATCAATTAACATTCATTGAATTGGTCACGTTTTGTTCAGGTTGCCAGGGAGCTCAAAGCCAAAGATGATTTTCATTATAAAGCTAAATTAACCCCACAGGGACTAACTGAGGCCTTCATGACACTACAGTGAACACCATAACCCTATTGTAGAGGACACCCAGGGAGCAGAGGTGAGAGGATAAAAGGGTATAACCTGATTTTATAAATATATATATATATGAAATAACATTTAAAAAACTAAATTAGGCCTGAAGAGGTGGCTTAGCAGTTAAAGGATTTTCCTATAAAGACAAAGGACCAAGATTCAATTCCCCAGGACCCTCATAAGCCAGGTGCACAAGGTGTTCCTTTGCAGGAGCTGGAGGACCTGGCGTGCCCATTCTCTCTCTCTCTCTCTCTCTCTCTCATAAGTAAATAATGAAATATTTTTAAAAGCTAAGTTATCCCTTGAGTTTGCACACTTATGTTCTATTTTCTTTGTTCTTACCCAGTTACTCAGATATCATCTAGAAAGGAGAGTCAATAAATTTAACGAACAAGTGAAACTTTTAGCATTTAACTCATAGAGGTGTTTTTGTTTCTCAAATGAAAGGAAATTAAGAACTAGCCACTATAAAATTATATAGGTTTAAAACAAAGACAAATTTAACCAACCTCTATACAGGTATATAGAAGACTTCAATCAGTAGTCCAGGAGAGAAGACCTCCTTTCTCTCCAGAGTTTTAAGCACAACCATGGTAACTGTTGTTGGATCACTGATATTGGCTACCGCACCTTCTCAGCAGGGTTCCAATACTGTTACAATGCCATTTTCACATTCCCCAAACCCCGTGCCAAACTCCTGCTTTCAGTGTAATTTCTTCTTAGCATTTTTTTTCTTCTTAGAAATTTTAAATTCACCTTCTTTGTATTTTTTTCTTTTGAGTGAAGAAGTTTGGGGCTTGATTAGAATCAGATTTTTTTATTTCAACATATCTTGAACTAAAGCAAGAATTTTAAGTTCTTTCCATGATGAGAAAAATGAGATGAAACAACCTTCTTTGAAAGGTGGTTGACCTCTATTATGCTTTTGTTGCAAAAGCTAAAAACCAGAAATCTTCCTTCACATTTGCTCGTCTCATAGATCCAAGTCAGTATGCCTGGAGGTTAATTCTTGAGCCTGGCTTTCTGTATCTGTACCGTGAAAATAATTTTACTGTCATTGGGTAGCTGTGAGTTCTAAAGAAAATATATGTCAGTAATTGTAAAGTCATTATTCAATGATGAATGCTCATTTTCAAGGGGTGGAGCTCCTGGTGTCCAAGACTGTGTCCTCACTTACTTTGCAACCTTGGTCACTTAACATCCCACAACCACAGGGTTCACACTGGAAAATTGAATACCTATGAGCTTTAACAGATTGTTGGATATTCATATTAACTGAAAAGCACTCTTGAATGAAAACCAAGAATCTAAAAGATTCCTACTCATAAGTCTATGATAATTTTTATTCAAATGACCTGTTTTTATTCATTTTATTGTATAATGATAAATTCCAAAGTGTTCTATTTAAATTAGACATAAAACACATTTGTAGAAGATTGCTTTTAATAGAAAGAGGTTCTGATAAAAGCCTATAACTTATTAATAATTTAGAAAATGTGCTGTTTTAGAATTTTTAAAGCCTCAGCAGCTACGTTGATGTCTATAGAAAATGCACACAAATAAAAGTGCTAACATAATTAACAGGACCCTTATGTAACTCTAGAATTACTAAAATAACAGTATACTAGAAGTACAAACTCTTCCTTTTTCTCAAATGTGTGACAACCCTGTGAATTTTGTGACATGAAGTTGTGCAAATGACTGTTCTTTGCTAGCCACTAACCCATCACTGGTCCACATGGCTATCACCCCAAGTTTAACTGATATGAACACACGCCATTCTCTGCTCCCTACTGTCAGCAGCACTATGGCTTTCACTTTCCTAAGAAACGATTATGGAAAATTACAGGGATATTTAGAGTACTAGAACACATGTATTAAGGCCATCTTTATTTGCACAGACATTTCTCCAAAGACAGTAGCTTCCAGATAAATAGGTTTTTGATTTATGTTCCAGAGACCTTAAAAAAGTTACTTCTAAATATTCAGTTCTCTGGCACCAATGTCACTAATTCAAGTTTGGCACATGTACTGACAAACACACACATATACATGTTTGCCTCTGCACATGCAGACATGTGCATGTATAGTATACATACATACATACACATACACGGTCTATTAAAACTCAAGTAGAGTTTTGTTTTCTCTGTATAATAACTGACAAAAAGAGTGGGTAAAAAGTTCTCAAAAACCAGCAGGAGGGCAAGAAATAGTACACTTAGAGTAATAATTTATCAGGTTGAACTGTGGCCAGACTCTTGGGGTCCGACGCCTTGATCTCATTATTTGTCACACAGGGTGACCAAAAAAATAGAGCCAGGGTGGAGAGGGAATAAATGGCCCTCCTGGGGGGACAGACAAAGCCAGCCATTGACTGAGCTGTACCTGACTGTGCTCTGTGCTGCACACCTGTGCCCCTTCCCACCCCTTTCCAAAGCTCCTTGGTCCTGAGGGTTGAACAGTGCTCATCTTAGAAACAATATCCAAGTTGAGATCAGAAGAAAGACAAAAGCTAAATTTATCCTGACACTTTCTTCATTCCAAGCTTCTACTTCCCTGTGACGCACAAATGTCATTTTCGATGAAAGAAGAAAAGCTATTTTCAATAATGAAAACTGGATTGCCCTGCCCACCAGTATCAGTACAACTGCATCCCACAGAAGCATACGGAACCATGAGCAGGAAGGCAGATGTCATTGTGTCCTCTCGTCTGCGCTTATTTTTCACAGCGCTTTCACAGCAAAGGCAGAAAATAGGAGTGGGGGAGGAAGGCTGCGGACTGATTGGAAATGATTGTGCAAAGTCTCCCAAGAAGCACTTGGTTTTCTTTGAAAAATGAAAACTGACTTTCCCTGGATTAGCTCCTACAATTCTAAATTTCCTTTGGAATCCTGTCAGGCAAAAAAAAAAAAAAAAAAAAAAAAAAATCATCATTGAGGGAAAACCTGTTACCAGAATCATGAGGAATGACTGCCTTTACTTTGACTTGAATGGCTGTGGTTGGACTTCAGAGCCATCAGGTTGCCCTCTTTTTCTCTTTTTCTTTTCCTTTGAGAATGGGTCTCTCAATGCAGCCTAGGCTTATCTTAAACATTTGCTTCATGACTCAGCCTCCCAAGTACTGGGAAGTATCACTGAGTGCTAGCTAACATGTGCCATCACACTCCTACATCTAGCCAAGGCAAACTAACAAAATCTTCATAATGATAAAATGATAAAATCACATGATGAAAAATGTTATACTCAGAAAGGAAGCAACTTGACCCAAATTAGGGAGCCCAGATGGAGGCAACTTGACCCAAATCAGGAAGCCCAGATAAGGAAAGAAGCAAAACATTTTTAAAGATAACTTGCTAGATGCAGTTCAACGGGAGAAAGAGAAATCACCAGTGAAGATACTCATCAGTGGACACTGCAAGCCTTATAATTGGCCAGCCAGGCCAAATGAGCCAACAGGTGCAACAGTGGTATGTCTGTTATGGGGGAAACCAACTGCCCTCTAATTGGACTGGAGGCCCACTCCATGGGAAGGGAATACATCCCTGATATTGAAAACTTAAAACAGGTGTAGTCATGAGCCCTAGGGGTGTAACATCTGCTGTTGTCTGGCAAAATGTGTATACTATGCTTATCAAACTGCCCAGTAAGCATGTCTGTTAATGTTCACACCCTTATATTAATGCTACTCTCACTTTTGGTTGAGAATCTTCTCTTTTCAGATGGCAGTGACCTTGGGACAACTCAGAAGGCATCATGGTGATGGAAAGAAATGACCGCAGTGCTCAGTACTGCAATATCTCTATCACACCTTCCAAGGCTCAGGGTCTAATGTGGAAGAGGTGGTGGAAAGAATGTAAGAGCCAAAAGAAAGGCAGGACTCCATACAACATGCTCCCTCCAGACACAAAATGGCCTGGATATCCATGGCCTCACAGTGCCTGACACTACCTGCATAAGACCATCATAAGAGGCAGAAAAGATCAAGACATCAAAAGTAAAAGAGAGACTGATTGAGATGGGGAGGGGGTATGATGGAGAATGGAGTTTCAAAGGGGAAAGTGGGGGGAGGGAGGGTATTACCATGGGGTATTTTTTATAATCATGGAAGTTGTTAATAAATTTTTTTTAATTTGAAAAGAAAAAAACAGATAACTTGCTAGGATCACTTAATACTACCCTCATGGGAGGAGAGAAAACAGTTAAAATTATGGCTGTGCCATATTCAAGTGTGTGTTTTATGAAAAAGAATATAACTTCTGGAGCCATATATACTTATGCAAACTGAGACATTAATACAGATTATTCATTAAAATATAGCAAATCTATGAGGACTGTTGGGAGTAACAAATGATTTAATAAAGTTGCTAAGTGTCAGCCATATTAAAAATAGTAAATTTTAGTTCTCATGTTATTGTCATTACTAAGTCACAATGTCACTAACAGTATCAGTAATCCATTCCTGATTATATATAATTACAATTGTGACAACTAATACTATGGTGACTTTTTTTTTTAATCTTTGTATTCTAATACTTTTTGTTAGAATTTAATGTATGAACACATTGCAAATTAGTCACATTCCCATTGCATCATACTCATATTCTTTCTCCATCATCCTCATTCCACTGAGGGGTCTCCTCAATGGGGTTATTCATATTCAATAGGAGGACATGAATGCACCAGTCAGTCTCAATGGGGCTGAGAGCAATAGTGCTTTAGAATACACCTTCTTATCCTGTGGCTCTTACATTCTTTCCACTCCCTCTTCTGCAATGTTCCCTGAGCCTTGGAAGGTGTCTTGTAAGTCTCCTTTAGTGTTGAGCTCTCAGGAGCATCTGATTTTATGCTTTGATGAGTTTTGAGTCCCCTCCGTGTCTACCACCATCTCCCTAGAGGAGATTCTCAGGCTGGCATTGAGAGAAGCACTCATATTTAATCTACCACTTCATCTGTAATGCTTCCTGGGCCCTGGGTGATAGGATAGAGATGAACTGTCCCATGCTAATCAGTTCACTTTCTTTTCTTTGACATACTGATGGGTCCTGGGTCTCTCACATATTCATTGCCATCTGTATAAAGGAAATTCTCTGCAACTATGAAAGCAACATGGATCACAAGTAAACATAGACCTTTAGAATATTTTGACAGGTATAACTTCTTTTAGGCAAAGGTCAGTGAAAGCTTCCCTCTATGGTCTATTATCTTCTAAGCCACAAACTTCTAACTTAGTTATCAAAACAAAGTGTGAATTTCCTTCCACCGAATGGGACACATATCCAATGAGAAAATAGTTGATTACCCCCATAGCCTCTTTGCTACTATTGCCTGGTGAATAAATCTTGCCTAACTGGTTGTTTTTATAACTTGCAAGTATACATGGATTGTTCATTCTGTTGGAGACCTTTATCCCCCAGCAGTTTGCATAGTACTCTCCAGCAATATGATAGCTAGCCAACAGGTAGTTGGCTTCCATTTCAAGCTGGCTTCAAGATATGTATTAAAATGATCATGTGATTTCTATCGTTAAGTTTTTATGTGATATATTAATTGATTTCTACATGTTAAACCATGCCTGCATCCGTGGGAGAAAACTCACTTGATGAGGTAGAAGGATCACTATGAGTTCAAGGTTAGCCTGGACTACAGAATGAGTTCCCAGTCATACCGGGCTAGAGTGCAAACCTGGCTCAAAAAAATAATAAAACAAAATAAAGAAGAAAGAACTTGAGAATAAAACATACTTGGCTGAGGTGGGTGGTACTTTTGATGTTTTCTTGGATTCAATTTGAAAGAATTTTATTGAGAATTTTTGTGTCTAAGTTCATTAGGGATATTGGTCTATAATTTTTCTTCTTGTGTCTCTGTCTGGTTTTAGTATTGAGATAATACTGGCTTCATAGAAGTTGTGGTGGTTTGATTCAGGTGTCCCCCATAAACTTATGTGTTCTGAATGCTTAAGTCCCTACCTGATGACAATTTGGGAATTGAATCCTCCTGGAGGCAGTGTATTTGTTGGGATAGGCTTATGGGTATTATAGCCAGCTTCCCCTTGGCACATTCTCCTGTTGCTGTTATCCATCTGACATTGGCCAGGAAGGGATGTCCACCCTCGGCTCATGCCATCATTTTCCCCTCAAGTCTGTAAGCCAAAACAAACCCTTTCCTCCAAGAAACTGCTCTTGGTTGGGTGTTTTCTGCCAGCAATGTGAACCTGACTGCAACAGTAAAATTGGTACCAGAAATGGGGCCATTGCTGCTAGAAACCTGACTGTGAGGCTTTTGGCCTTTTGGAGCTGATTTTCAAGAGGAATGTGGAAGGAATTGAAACCTTGATTTAAGAGACGCCTTGTATTGCTGTAAGTACAGCTTGATGGACTTCTCTAGTTAGAGTTGCAAGACCTACATGCAGTAAGAACTACATACTGTAAAGTTTGGCTTATGAGAGTATGAAATAGCTTTGCCTGGACTGGACTAGAAGCACTTTGTATGAGAGGCTTGCTGTTATACCTGTGTCCTGAGAATTTGTTCAGGGTTGCATTGTAGAGAAATGACTTGTGTGAGTAGAGGAATATGGCACAGAAAAAAATGAAACCATTGAGATTGAGCCAGCTGACCTGCATTGGGACAACAGGAAAAATGCAAGCTCTTTTGAAGAGGCCTGAATGCTGAAGGAGTTTCCTGTACTTCAAATTTTGCTTTATTTTCCTCTGGATGAATAAATTGGTAGCTCACCTGGTACTATGGAGTATAACAGAGGCAGGAAAGAGAGGGTCATTGGATTGGCTTTGTATTTTGGAAATGGCCATGTGCAATGTGAAGCAGGCTTGTTGGATTACCTGCATGGAGACCCTTATGGAGACATGTGGATGAACCAGGGGTTACTGTGGAGACCCAAGGGAGATGCCATTATTATAGGATGGCTGCCAAGGAGAGCTGCCAGCATGGGATGAAGTTTCTTGGGACTGTGAGTAACCTAGCTAGAGGGGCAGAATTGGAACTCCAGAGACTTGTCACTGGTTAGAATTACCAGACTTGGAGGCTTATCACTGACTAAAGTTGTTGGACTTGGACCTACAGAGTTTGATGTTTGCCCTGTTTGTCTTAAATCTTGTATTGGTTAAATGTTTCTTAGTAGTTAAGATGTTTGCCTGTGAAGCCTAAGGACCCAGGCTCTATTCCCCATTAGCATGTAAGCCAGATGTACAAAGTGGTGCATCCTTCTGGAGTCTGTTTGCAGTGTCTTGAGGCCCTGGCACACCCCTTTACTCTGTCTCTCTTCTCTGTATATTTTTCTCTCTCTGCTTGCAAATAAATATGTTTTTTAAAACTCTATGGGGAGCTGAGAGATGGCTTAGTGGATAAAGTGCTTTCCTGCAAAGCCAAAGGTCCTCAGTTCTATTCCCCAGGACCCATGTAAGCCAGATGCACAAGGTGGCACATGCATCTGGAGTTCATTTGCAGGGGCTGGAGGCCCTGGTGCTCCCTTCCTTCCTTCCTTTAAATAAATAAATAAATAAATAAATATACTTAAAACCTCTATGGGCACTTTAAAGTCGGACTGAATGCATTGCATTTTACATCGTGTATGTTTATCAGTTTTATGCAGGTCAGGGGCAGAATGTGGTGGTGTGATTCAGGTGTCCTCCATAAACTTCTGTGTTCTGGCTACTTAAGTCCCCAGATGGTGGCAATTTGGGAATTGAATCCTCCTAGAGGAAGTGTATTTTTGGGGGCAGGATTATGTTTGTTATAGCCAGCTGCCCTTTGCCTGTGTTTGACACACTTCTCTTGTTGCTATTGACTATCTGATGTTGTCTAGGAGGTGGTGTCCATCCTCTGCTTATACCGTACTTTTCCCCTGCCTTTAAGGTGCTTCTCCTTGAGTCTGTAAGCCAAAATAAACCTTTTTTTCCCACCAGCTGCTCTTGGTTGGGTGATTTCTGCTAGCAATGTGAACCTGACTGCAACAAGGAGTATTTCCTCCTTTTCAAATGAAGTAACTTCAAGCCGGGCGTGGTGGTGCACGCCTTTAATCCCAGCACTCAGGAGGCAGAAGTAGGAGGATTGCCATGAGTTCGAGGCCACCCTGAGACGCCATAGTGAATTCCAGGTCAGCCTGAGCTAGAGTGAGACCCTACCTCGAAAAACCAAAAAAAAAAAAAAAAAAAAAAAAAAAATCAAATGAAGTAACTTCAATAATTACTTGAAACATTTGAAAGAATTTCAAGTAAAATAACTTGAGATCAAGTGGTTTTAGTTCTTCCACAGATGTTTGATAGAATTCAGCCATGAATCCATCTGGGCCTGGACTTTTTCTTGATTATGAGGCTGTTAATTCCTCCTTCAATCTCATTAGGTATTATAGCTCTATTTAGGTGTTTTATCTCTTCTGGGTTTAATTTTGGTAAGTCATATGCGTCAAAAATTCCTCAATTTCTTCCAGATTCCAATTTTGTGGAATATACATTTTTGAAATATGATCTAATAAATTTCCCATTTTCATTGGTATCCATTGTAAAATATTCTTTCTCCCCTCTAATCTTGTTGATTTGAATCTTTTCTCTTTTGCTTTTGATCAATTTGCACAGAGGCTAATCAATATTGTTTTTTTTTTAATTTCAAAGAACCAACTCTCTATTTTATCAAATTATAAATTATTTTCTTCATTTTTCAATTCATTGATTTCTTCCCTGATCTTAATTATTTCTTTCCATCTGTTATTTTTAAGTTGGGGTGTTCTTTTTTTTTTTTTTTTCTAAACCCTTCATATGAATTGTTAAGTTATTTATTTGTATTCCACTATTTTTATTTGGGGATTTTTAAATTTATTTTTATTTTTTATTATTGACAACTTCCATAATTATAAGAAGTAAGCCATTTATTTATATAAGACTTATATAGGTAGTGCCAGGCACTGTGAGGTCATGGACATCCAGGTCAGTTTGTGTCTGGAAGAGTGCATTGTAACGAGCTCTGCCCTTCCTTTGACTCTTATGTTCTTTCTGACACCTCTACTGCAATGGACTCTGAGCCTTGGAAGGTGTGATAGAGATATTTCAGTGCTAAGCACTCCTCTATCACTTCTTTGCAGCACTGTGGTGTCTTTTGAGTCATCCCAGAGGTCACTGCCATCTGAAAAGAGAAGTTTCTGTAACGAAAAGGGAGAGGATCATTAATATATGGGTATGAACATTAAGAAAGTACTTATTGGGCAGTTTGGCAAGTTTAGTGTATGCAGTTAGCCAGACACCAGCAGGCGTTATACCCCTAGGGCTCATGACTTCCATGTTATAGGTTTTCAGTTTCAGGCACATATTCCCTCCCATGGAGTGGGCCTCCAGTCCAATTAGAAAACAATCAGTTTCTCCCATAACTATGGCACCCATTGGCTCATTTGGCCTGGCTGGCCCAACTTAAGTCTTGCAATGTCCACTGTTGTTTATCTTCACTGATGACTTCTCTCTCTCCTATGGAGCTTCATGCAGTATAGATTCTTCCAGCTTTCTGTCAGCTGGTCTACAGGGAGGAGGTTTTCAGATCAGCTCCAACAATATTTCTCAGTGACCTTGCAACCCAAGTATGTGGAGTCTTCAGCAATAGGGTCTTACCTTCTATTTCTGGTAGGGAACCAAGAGCTTTGGCAATGACCTGTAATGTTTGGGGGGCATGAGGGACCTCCCTAGTCAACATCTCACTAGAAGGTATCCCATCCCTGGCACTGAAAATTTTCTAGTGACAATCTGGCTTCTGGATGCACCATTGTCCAAAAATGTAGGTTTCCACATGACTTATTCATACCCTTTTACATTTTGATTAACTGTCTCCCCATCCTTCCTTTACTCCCTGACCTCACTTAGGCCTTTACACTCCCAGTAATCTGTTCTTCTACTTACATATATATAATTCCACCTCCTTAAGTCTTCCCCTCTCTGCCCTGGAGTATATTCCCTTTATAGCTTACTGGCCTCTGCTACTGAGTTTTATTTCAACTCACATACAAGCCCAAACATATGTAGCTAGGATCCACATATGAGAGAATGTGTGGTGCTTGGCTTTCTGGGCCTGTGTTACCTCACTAAGTATAATCCTTTCTAGGTCCACCCATTTCCATGCAAATTTCATAATTTCATATTTCTTTACTGCTGAATAGAACTCCATTTTATAAACATACCACATCTTCATTATCCACTCATCAGTTAAGGGACATCTAGACTGGATCTATTTCCTAGCTAATGTTTGTATTTTTTTTTTTTTAAGGTAGAGTCTCATGTAGCTCAGGCTGACCTGGAATTCACTATGTAGTTCCAGGCTGGCCTCAAACTCACAGCAGTCCTCCTACCTCTACCTCAGAATGCTGGAGTTAAAGGCATATGCCACCATGCAAAGTTTGTGTTGGGGTTTTTTGTCTGTTTGTTTGTTTGTTTGTTTGTTTGTTTTAGGTTTTTCAAGGTAGGGTCTCACTCTAGTCCAGGCTGACCTGGAATTCACTATGTAGTCTCAGGGTGGCCTCGAACTCATGGCGATCCTCCTACCTCTGCCTTCCGAGTGCTGGGATTAAAGGTGTGCACCACTATACCCGGCCCAAGTTTGTTTTTATAATATAGGCATTTAAAGCTATAAACTTCCATCTTAGAACTATCTTCAGTGTGTGCCATAAGTTTTGGTGTGTTGTACTTTTGTTGTCATTCAGTTCTAGAAATTATTTGATTTCCTTTTTGATTTCTGCAATGGCCCATTCATTGATCAATAGTGTGCTATTCAATATCCAGGGGTCAATTTGTTTCTCTTACTGCTCGCTAGCTTGGCTGCATTGTGGTTATACATAATACAGAGTTATATAAACTTTCCTGAATTTGTGTAGACTTGCTTTACATCCAAATACAGAATCTATGTTAGAGAAGGTTCCATGAGCAGCTGAAAAGAACATGTATTTTATGGACTTTGTGTGGAATGCTCTGTAGATATCTGTTAAGTCCATTTGAACTCTGATATTGTGTTTCTACATTGGTTTTTATTTATTTTCTGCTTGGATGATCTTTCTATTGATGATAATGGGTTATTAAAGTCACCCACTATTATGATTACTATATTTACTGTGTTTTAAATCGTTTGACTCTACAATGTTTCCAATATAGAACTCCCACTGTAATAAGTTTTGAGAAAAATAATTCAAGTGATAAAAAATTAAATGTGATGAAAAAGAAATTGATATGCATCTATTATTACAGTAGAAATAATAATTAAAGCACCAAAGCCTGTAATTTCTCTCTGAAAAGACAGAGTGGAAAAAGAAGGAAATAGTCAATGATGTGTAAAAAAAAAAGTCTCTTCTCTTGGTTACCCCTTATTCACTCTATTTCATGCAACCATGCTTCAGCACACACAGGACGACCCAGAGGCTAGTGGTAAAACATATTTCTGTTCCTCTGAGAAACAGTTAACTCAACAGGCTGTGACTAGCCTCCTGAGAGAAGAAGAACAGCTGTACGCTTCGGTTGTGTTTGCGACATGAGCTACTGAAAGGACCTGCTCTCAGGAACCCAAGCGAGGACAACCCCAGAGGAAAAGGAGCGCTGTGCTGCCTGTCTGAGGAGCTCCTCCTGAACCTGCCCTCAGAAGCAGGTCTTCGTGTGCCATTTGATTAAATTCTTCAGGTGAAAGTCACAGAGTGGTGGAGGGGACTTAAACACGTTATTGCTTCTATTTTGCAAATGAAGGATCTAAGACTCAGAGGTGAAAGCACCTGCCTCAGGTGCATGGCATGCACACTATGTAGGCATGGAATTATATAGCATAATTTTTAATTTTTTTTTATTTATTTGCAAGCAGAGAGAGACACAGAGAGAGTATGGGCACTCTAGCCACTGCTAACAAACTCCAGATGCATGTGCCACTTTGTGCATCTGGCTTTACATGACTACTGAGGAATTGAGCGCAGGTTCTTAGATTTTGTAGGCAAGCACCTTAATCATTAAGCCATTACTCCAGCCCCAAATGTAAAGTCTTTAATGGATGCAGTTTCACTCTGTTTTATTACTGGGGAATGAACAAGGACCTTGTGTTTATCAAGCAGGCAACATTCTCACACTGAGGTATATTCCTAGCCTCTTTAGTCTGAGATAGAGTTTTAAGCTGGCCAGACTATCCTTGACCTCATTCTGTAGCCCACACAGACCTTGAGCTCATAATGCCTATGCCTCCACCTCCCAAGTATCTGGGATTACAGGCCTATCCATCAGCTGAATTCTTAACCTCAGACATTTACCTTCTTTGAGCAACAGTGGTTTTAAAGCAGCTGCTGAATGTGGGAAAGTGAAAACAAACAAGGGCACATGTAAAAATGGTTGATTTCCCAAATGTTGTACATGAACTGAATGTAAACTGACCATGTGGCAAATGTATGAGTGGGCATTCCCACATTGTGGCAGCATCTCCATATCTAAGCTGGCAATCCTTGTGTGTGCTGTAAACCAGAAGATCCAGTCAAAGCATGAGCCCACCATCTCCAGTAGGTAACAAAATCAACTTCAAGGTAAGAGTGTCTCATGTTCCAGGTAAGAATTTGTACAAGCAAAACACCCATAACCAATAAAACTTTGGTTAAACAAACTGTCAAGTTATAAGTTTCTTGAAGCCAAAAATCCTAATAAAACACATTTAATATCCCAAAAGGAAACTTCAAAGCTGTCTTTAAATGACTTGGAAAGCTGGAGATGGCACTGAAGAAAAACTATTAATTGATAAAAAATATTTACATAACTTTTATAGTCTTACAATTATATAAAAACCTCTCCAAAATGTGTCCTGGTTTTCTTTAATACTGTTTTGAGGTCTCATTAAAGCAGAAAAAAAATGAGAAATTTCTTGAGCGTAGCTCTTTTGCAATTTAAATGATTCTTATTAATCAAACCTAGAAAAAATCTATTTTATTTTACTTTTAAAGAAATATCTGAATCATAGTATTTAATAAATGACTCATTTTGTCAAATGTCAAAATTTTGTCAAGTGGCTCTGTAAACTACAATATTATCTCACATGCAAACATTATGCGTCAGGTGACGTTGGAATGCTGATGACAGAGAATTCACACTATTCTGGAGGGGAAAAGGTTCCCTTCTCAATTACATTCTTCTGGAAAGAACCATGATACATATGATATGGTAACAGCAGAGATCAAGGTCAAAATAGCAAGCTTCTGTAAACTATCAATAGAATTCTACAGAAGCAGGCATTTCCCACCACAACATCCAGTCCCTAGCTAAAAAGGTTAAAGTCCTTTTAAACAAATTAGTTGACTATCCACCAGAAGTGGGAGGAAATCCATCTGAACTTCAGAAGTGATTTAATGCTGCATATTAGGAGAAATAGATTCAGTATTTTTAAATATTTAGCTGACAGATTGTTTATCTTCAATCACAGATCTGTATCTGCTGTTTAGCTCATAGAACTAAAAATACCCACTTGTTTGGCACATCCTGGTGAAATTACTGGCAGAAATTTCAAATTAGGTAGAAATAGTATGATTTGAATATAAAGGTGGGCTGGGTGTTTGGGAGTTGGTTTCTCTTAGGGTTGAGGGTATTGTTGTTGTTTATTCATTAAAGGAAGTCTCTAAAGACACCAGCAAAAGGTAAAATATAAGTATTGAGAATAGAAGGAACCTAAAGCCTAGCCACTTATTGAACCATCTAATGAAGCTGGGTGTAATGCTTTGATGTTTTAAGGACTAGGTCTAAGATAAGAGCTCTCATCTCTTAGCATATTTTTAAACTGGCCCTTCAACTACTTGGCAGTCATATGAATCAAGGAAATGAAAATTAGAAAAATGTACAATACTATTTCAGTGGGTTTCTTGTCTCCATAGCAAACTGAAGCCCACATAGTAATGATCAGAAAGTGAGTTTTGCAGCCTGCTTTCTTCAAGAGAAAGACGGTGTCCTCCTACTTCATAGGCAGGCATCTAATTCACAGCAAGCAGTAACAGGTAGGTAGTAAACACTGTGACTGGCCAGAACAGCTGCCGCCTGAAACATTCCTTCATGCTGCTAAATTCCAAAGTAATGGATCCAGAGAGCCAGAGAAAATGTCTACAAAATTGGCTGTCTGTAAATTAAATATCTAGCGAACCTGGAGGATGTGTGTGATATTTGTTGTTAAATAACTAGTTCCCTTGACTTAGCTTATACATTCAGATGTGCCACACCCTATGTTCATACTGGCTCTGGTTGATGAGGTCTCCTGAGAAAGAATCCTCAGACACAGTTTCCCATTATCATTCTTACAGTTTCATGGTATTCATTACAAAACAGTCATCCCCGACAGTAGCAGATGCTGCTCTTCATGATTCTCCTGTCCCTATCATGGGAATTTTTATGGAAAATCTTGGCTTCCTTACAAAATACATATATTTAGTATCAAAAAAGTAGAATTCTGGGCCTGAGAGTTACATCACTCTACATACACTTCTCTGCTGAAGAGTCACACCTCAGCCTTGAAAACTGAAGTTTAATTTCAACCACAAATAACCTTCCATTGAAGCTCACATACCTTGGGATGGTATGGTCATATTTTATACCTTAACATGGTTTTGTTAGAAATGGTCTAGCAGTGCAAACTTAAACCAGCATTGATTTGGAAAGGAGCAACAGGCTTAAGAACATTGTGAAGGTGGATGGTGCATTTCTAGTTGTGAAAAGCAAGAGAAACTGAGAGCTCAGGATGTGGCTTGAATTGAGTTAGAGTTTGAGAGTGAAGCAAACAGAGAGTATATATAAACATAAAACCAATTTCTACTTATTTGATGAATACCCATATTTTCCACATATAGCCATGTTTCCACCATATAATAAACATTCCTATTCTTGGTGTTTTAGCTTATTAGATTCTGGGACCTCCAAATTCAGTTTAGCTTTATTTGAATTAAAGGTGGCAGTAATAGCACACTGGGAACCCACTGTCTGTAGTTTGAAATCTGTTTCTATAGAGAAGGCTTTCCCAAGTTTTGAAACATGTACTTGTAGGTAGGCAGACTTTCTGGATATAACCTATGATAATATGTAGCCTTCTGAGATTTTTCTACTCAAAGATTTTTCTAAGTCAAACCAACAAATCCCTCATAGAAAGCATGAGAATGTGATTTTTACTCATAGAGAAATGTGTATTTGGAGGTTTATACTTTCACTTTTCATTTTGAGAACTCATACTATTGCTAAACTTCAAATCACATGCAGCTCAAAATGATTCATCTCCTATAAGATTATTTTATGATCCTGAGATAAGTTCATGCTATGATATTCTAGCTTAGTGAGGTAACCCATGCCCAGAAAGCCAAGTGCTGCAGGTTCTCTTTCATATCTGCATCCTAGCTACAAATGTTTGGAATTATATGTGATATAGAAAAAAAAACTTGGTAGCAAAGGCCAGTAAGCTAGAAAGGGCCTACATAGGATGGAGGAGAGGGGAGGGTTTAAGACGATGATATTTTATATATGTAAAGTAGATGAACAGATGACTGGGGATGGAAAGTCTTAAGTGAGGCCAGGGGAAGAGATTGAGTAAAAGAAGGGTGGGGTTATGGTTAATCAAAATCTAAAAGGGTATGAATAAGTCATATGGCAACCTATTTTTTTTTTTTTTGACAAGGTGCATCCTGAAGCCATAGATTGTTACTAGAAAATTTAAGTACCAGGGATGGGATACGTTCTAGCGAGTTGTTGGCCAGGGAGGTGCCTGATGCCCCCAAAACATTACAGGTCATTGCTGAAGCTCTTGATTCCCCACCAGGAATAAATGGTAAGACCCTATTGCTGAAGACTCCATATGCTTGGGCTGCAAGGTCACTGAGAAATCCTGCTGGAGCTGAGCTGAAAACCTCCTCCATGTAGACCAGCTGACAGAAAGGTGAAAAAAGCTGCATGCAGCCTCATGGGAGAGAGAGAAGTCATCAGTGAACATAAACAACAGTGGACACTGCAAGCCTTAACTTGGGCCAGCCAGGCCAAATGAACCAATGGGTGCAATAGTGGCATGTCTGTTATGGAGGAAACCAGTTGCTCTCTAATTGGACTGGAGGCCCACTCCATGAGACGGAATACATGCCTGAAACTGAAAACCTATGATGGGGAAGTCATGAGCCCTAGGGGTGTAACGCGTACTGGTGTCTGGCTAAATGCCTATATTATGCTCATTAAACTGCCCAGTAAGCACTTTTCTTAATGTTCATACCCATATAGTAATGCTACTCTCACTTTTGTTTAGTGAAGCTTCTCTTTTCAGATGATGGTGACCTTGGGATGACTCAGAAGGCATCAGAGTGCTGAAAAGAAGTGACAGAGGAGTGTTCAACCCTGAAACATCTCTGTCACCCCTTCCAAGGCTCAGGGTCTATCACGGAACAGGTGACACAAAGAATGTGAGAGCCAAAGGAAGGTAGGGCTCCTTACAGTACATTCTTCCAGACACAAAATGGCCTGGATATCCATGACCTTGCAGTGCCTGATACTACCTACACTTGACCATCATAATAGAAGGAAAAGGTCATCAAAATAAAAGAGAGACTGATTGAGAGAGGGAGAGGATATGATGGACAGTGGAGCTATGAAGGGGAAAGTGAGGGAGAGGGATTGTCTATGGTTTTGGAAGCTGTCAGTAATAAAAAATAAAATAAAAACTAAGCCAGGCATGGTGGCGCATGCCTTTAATCCCAGCACTCGGGAGACAGAGGTAGGAAGATCACCATGAGTTTGAGGGCACCCTGAGACTACATAGTGAATTCCAGGTCAGCCTGAGCTAGAGTGAGACCCTACCTCGAAAAACCAAAAAGTAAAATAAAGTCGTCATCATAGACAATTATGATGCTAAGCATGAGAACTGGTTTTAAGGGGCAAGTATGCTTTCAATCAGCCTAAAATAGATATTTCTTTTTTTTTATTTCATTTATTTACTTAAGAGAGACAGAGAGAGTAAGAGGCAGGTAGAGAGAGAGAAGGAACACACCAGGGCCTCTAGCCACTGAAAATGAACTCCAGATGCATGCACCACCTCCTGTATCTGTCTTACGTGGGTCCTGGGTAATCGAACCTGGGTCCTTTGGCTTTGCAAGCAAGCACCTTAACCACTAACCCATCTCTCCAGCTCTAAAATACCTATTTCTTGACAAAAGACTGCATGAAATTTTCTTGCAGTCTATATATTTTTAAGTTCATTAGCTTGTCAATTGTATACATGTATCTAATGTATTTGGGCCATATTCATACCCAATTACCTTCTTTTTCCCTCCAGCTCCTTCTATTCTGACATCTTTTTTGGAGGTGCACCAGGTGCTGACTGAGTCTAGTTGGGGCTGTCAGCGTGAGCGTTGTAGGAGGTTTCTCACTGAAGCAATGCTCTACTTACCAATGCTCTGCTATCAAAGAAAATGTCTGCCCTTCCCCTGAACAGCCATTAACAAAAATATTTTTTTAAAGCTCAAAATGATAAAAGTAAACCATAATATACAGTCAAAACAGGCAAACTTTAGTAAAAATACAGCAAACATAAAAGAAAAATGATCAGTATTTCCTTCTCAGAGGACTGAGCTTTGAATTCTTCCTCTCTCTGTGCTATCACATTTAGCAAGCTGCACTGACGGCGGAGGTATGTTTGTACTTCCAATTCACAGCCATAGAAGCAGATTTAGGGAGTGCTTTGTACCACTGGCGACCATTGCCTTTTAGAGTGAGTTTCTAGCCCACCTGGGTGGAGTTGAGCTCGTGGTGCACTGTTGGTTTGCCCAGGCCTGGTGCTGTCAGGGGAGGAGTGAGTGGGAGCCCGTAGCTTCAGCTGCAGTGTCAGTGTTCCCAGCGGTGCCATATGGTTGGTGGGGAAGGCTGTGAGAAGTTGCCTGATGGTTCCCACGGGCATCAGCTGGTGGCTGTCCTCTGCTTCTGCTTCTAATCCTGCAAGGCTGGTGTATGAGAGGAGACACACTTCCTGGAGGTTTCCACTGCTCTGGCCTGCAGAGCCAGTGTGTGTGAGGACAGCACGCTTCTTTGTAGCCAGCTCCACTCAATTTGGGTGGGCACACAGATCATTCGCAGCACCTGCCCCGGTTTGCTCATGAAGATCTCACCCCACTTAAACAGTTCATCTACAGTTCCGTGTCTTACAGGAAGAGAGTTTATTTTTGTATATTATCTTGACCGTTTTCTTTCCCAGGTTTTCTGTGGTGAGGCTCCTAATCCACCTATTTTACGTGTTCTTCACAATGGCATTTGGGGTCTTGCTGACTGGGGAGAGATCACTCACTACGTACAATTAACATCTCAGAGATAGCCAATGACCTGCTTCTCAGAAAAACTTGCATCTGCAATGCCAAGTCAGTGCCTACGACCCCATTTCTTTCATCAGACTCAACACTCAGGCCAATATGCCCGTGTCGTAATCATTACAGGACCACATACCAGACAAACTGCTTCAATTATTCAAACTAGACAATCCTAAGCCTAGTGATGGTGACGCTGCCTTGCCTGTTTTCTCCACTGAGAAAGCACAATACAGGGTCTTGCTCATACTGTCCCATCTAACTGCCCCTGGTGCTTCCCTATGTGGCCCTAGTTGGTGCAGTGGGCCCCCTCTTATGAATTGCGGTTAGCAATGTATTTTTAATGGCAATGATATGCAGATCTGGTGATCTTATCAGTATATCTAAAGACTAGAATCCACTTTAAAATGGATTTTAAAATCATGCCAAATGGGCTGGAGAAATGGCTTAGTGGTTAAGGCATTTGCCTGCAAAGCCAAAGGATCTCGGTTCAATTCCCCAGGACCCACGTAAGCCAGATGCACAAGGGGGCGTATGCATCTGGAGTACCTTTTGCAGTGCTGGAGGCCCTGGCCACCCATTCTCTCTCTCTCCCTCTTTCTCAAATAAATAAATAAATAGAAACAAAAAAAAATACTAATTAAAATCATGACAAATGGTGAATGTTTGAGAATGTTGGCAGCTCAAAATCCCTAGAGGTATGCATATCTAGAGGGAGGTCAGGTTAACTCTTTTCTAGACACACACACACACACACACACACACACACACACACGTATATATTGCAAGGAGATTATGGGGCACACTAGGGACACTTGCTTCTGCAGACTAACCCCAGACACAGAAGTCACTTTGTGTATCTGGTTTTACGTGGTACTAGGGAATTGAACCGGGGCAGTCAGGCTTTGCAAGTAAGCACCTTTAGCCTCTGAGCCATCTCTCCAGGTCAGGTTAACCCTTTTCTTCAGGTCCTTTGGCTGTAATAACATATTAGGAGGTGTAACAAGTTAGTCCTTTTAGCAGAATCAGAAAGGGAAAGAAAAAGGGTTGCAGGGTGGGGAATCAAAATGCATTGTGTACATGTATTAAAAAATAGGAAAAATAAAAAATAAATTTAAGAAAGAAAAAGTTAGATCCAGTTCAGCTACTCATAGCCATTGAGGTGAGGTGTACTTTCAAATTCATATTTGTAACATGAGGGATTATAACTAGATAAACTATAAGTCTTTCTAGATATCTGACAAAATCTCCTTGTGTTCACACTAATATAATTTTGCAGCAGAATGTTTTTAGCTAGTACAACTCCTCCAATATAAAGTATGATGGAAATATTATCTTGCCTATTGCCAATTTTGCCACAAAGCCTGAGTTTCCCTGTGGCAAGTGTTGGGTCTTACTTATTTTTCTATTCTTGGTCCCTATCATTAGGAGTCCAACCACAAATACAATGATTAACCAAATCAAAATACAGTGGGCTTCGTGCTGAATAGAAACAGAAGGATATAAGATGATAAAAACCAGCATTTTAAGTATAGGCTTGAATAATATGTGGTTGGCTATTTGGAAAATGAAAGAATTAGTCCTCTTTTACTAGAAACATTCTAAATGACTAAGAAAACTCAACTGAAGAATCTTTTGGACATTTTTATTTCTGGATGCCTTATATTTTTGTAAACATAACTGGTTATTGGCTTGCAGTATTATTTCATAGACTGATTTAAATTTTTTTCATCTCATAAAAAGCAACAATGGGTATTTTTAATTTTATAGAAAAATGAAAAAAATTATTAATCTGCAGCCATGCCAAAAAGGCAAACAAAAAGAGCGGCTTTTAATTAAATTGAAGAGAGAGGTCTTAGTACATTTTTTCATCTCTTTTCATTCTTCTCCCAGCCACTAGCTCAATGTTGCATTGTAACTGTTCCTTTCCTGATTTACATTTTTCTCCCTTCAGAAAGAAGAATATTAAAAGTCACAATAGTATACATTTTAGAAGAAAATTTTAATTACTAATTCATAAAAAGTAATATTCATACACCAAGTATGTTACATGATCTAAATTAAAACACTAAGTTGAATTTGTTCTGAGGGATTTTAATACCAGGTAATACAGGTGAAGGGCTATGTGGATGCTTTGATGACCTGTAAGAGAAATTCTGAGTTTCAACCTGGGAATGTATTTCAGAAATTGAGTCAGGGAGCCTTCGCAATCCTTATTTAGGGGAGGCCTATACTCCAGGAATGAGATGTAGCTGAACTGTTCCTGATCCTGAACACCTAAGATCTGAAGAGCTCTTTTAATCTATCTTGCTGAGATTTTTCTTCTGGTTTGTCATCAGGGCTTAGCTACACAAGCTATAGAAAAAGTAGAAAAATAAATTGGGTCAAGATGAGCCAGCAGGATGCTTAGATCCCCTTTGTGTAAGTGCTTTGATGTGGGGGTCCGCCAGTCAAGATGCTCCACAGAGCACTTTCAGTAAGCATGGGGGCTCTCAAAACAAATCAGCTCAGAATTCAAAAATTTTAATAAGCACACAATGAATAGTATAAACTCTCTATGAGTTTGTTTTAGAAGTACAACTCAAGCAACTTGAATAGGATCAAAATATATGGAAAAATCTTAAGCAGAGAATTTTATCCAAATGAGTTATATTTAAGTAACTGAAAAATACATACAACAAAGACCAGTGTGAGATCACACAGCAAGAGCATATCTATATGATGAAAGGAAACAATTTCCTAGGGGCAATCATGTTGTCAGCAAGATCACTTTCAATTACCAGATAGTACAAATGTTTTGTTGTTGTTGTTGTTGTCGTTGTTGTTGTTGTTGTTGTTGTTGTAAAGTCTTACTGTAGCTCAGGCTGACCCAGAAATCACTATGTACTCTCAGGGTGGCCTTGAACTCACGGAGATCCTCCTACCTCTGCCTTCCGAGTGCTGGGATTAAAGGCGTGTGCCACCATGCCCAGCACAAATGCTTTTTGTTAATTAAACTATTTTCTAACCCACCTAATTGCTCAGCCATAATTAATTCTTAATAGGTAATTTTAAATTGATGTGTCTCTTTTATAATTCACCATAACAAACTGTGTATACAACAACCAAAAATATCATATAATCTTTTCAATACCTGCTGAAAAATCCTTCAGAAATTATACATTCTTTATTTTGTTTATATGCAAAATTGGGGATGGAATAACTTATCTTATAATTTAAAATATCTTGAGGCAAAATGTATCATTATGTTTAATAGAAACCATTAAATCTTTCTTTAACCTACATTTCTTTTTTTAACAGTGAGACAACAATAATCATTTTTTATTCATTTTTTATTTGTTTATTTCCGAGCGACAGACACAAAAAGAAAGGCAGAGAGAGAGAGAGAGAATGGGCGCGCCAGGGCCTCCAGCCACGCAAACCAACTCCAGATGCGTGCGCCCCCTTCTGCATCTGGCTAACGTGGGTCCTGAGAAATCAAGCCTCCAATGGGAGTCCTTAGGCTTCACAGGCAAGCGCTTAACCGCTAAGCTATCTCTCCAGCCCTAACCTATATTTCTTTAAGCAGAATTGTCTCAGCATACTAGAACAAAACTAAGACCTCTTTGAAAGAATAGATGCATCTTTCTGTTCCATTCTATCCTGTAATATTTTATCATATCCAAAGTGCTCTTATTCATTCCTGTGTGAATATGGTACTTGTGCTTTTGGCTTGTGACTCTCAAGGTCTCAAGGCTGTTGTTTGCATTCACTCTGGACCAATGCATCTGTTGTGGACCAGCCTCTCCTTGGTAGATCTCCAGCAAGTAGATGTCACACTCAGTAAGTCTGGACATGCGTCCAAGACCTTGATGCTAGGAGAGCCATTCCCCATGCATCACTCCTCATAAACGCAGACCCATCACCACTCACCCACCAGTGCTGCTATCACTGTCAAAGCAGACACTGCTGCCACCCTGGATCCTACAGGACAAGTTACAGAACTCACAGCAATTGTGAGCACCCCTCCCTGCAGCTCTTTGCCTCACCATGGTTGACCTTAACCTCATCTGTAGAGATCATACTGTGTCCTGTAAAAAAAAAAAAAAAAAAAAAAAAAAAAAGCTTATACAGCTAGTCAACTCACCATAAGATTAGTGAGAATAAATAATAAAATGGAAAAATGAGGTTTTTGTTAGCTCTTTCTTACAGTAATAATAGAATTATAAATTGATGCATTTCTTTTGGAGCCCAAATATGTTTCCAGAATCACAACACTTATGCTGGTTTTTGTTTTTGTTTTGTTTTTCGAGGCAGGGTCTTGCTCTTGCCCAGGCTAACCTGCAATTTACTATATAGGCCTTGAACTCACAGTGATGATCCTACCTCTGGCTCCCTAGTGCTGGGCTTAAAGGCCCAGAGACATTCATACTTTTTATATTAGTGATTCAACTCCAGAGACTTGCTCCCCAAGAGAATATACAATGCATAGGAAATTTTGAATAATGAGGATGATAATCATAACATTATCTCTAGTTGTGAAAAGTAAAAACAACTGATTACTTCTCTGGCCTCAGTTGTGCTATAGAATTGCTGAGCCCTAGACCTCTTGACAAAGGAGGGACCTGCCTTTTTCTGAATGAGGAATGCTGTTACTATGTTAATAGGTCAGGCAAGGTAGAGGTAGAAATAAAAAATAAAATAAAATAAAAAATCTGGCCGACCAGCTTCAGATACAAACACCAGTTCCCTCTGAGTCATGGAACATCTTTGGGACAGTCTGGCCCTGGCTTTTGCCACTCTTCGGGCCTATATCTGGACTATTCTTGCTACTTGCTTTGGCCCCCTGCCTTCTGAGATGCATCCAAAATCAGGTGGACCAATTCACCCACCGAAAATTCAACCAACTTTTACTGACCTGTCCCTCCTCTATCTCCTCCCAGCCTTTAGCCACAGAGGAACCGTCTCCTCATCACCTGCCCTGAAGGGACACCCATGGACCACATTACCCAGCCTCCCCCATAAGAGCTCCTCGCTCCCTACTGTCAGCATGAAGACACTACAGAAGTAAAACCAGGGTCACTTGTCATTAATAATAGGTCAAGGTGAGCTCCCCCAAAATGGAGTCACCAAAGACATACCAGGGAGTGGATCATCCACATTCTTCAAGGAACCACCCAGCCATTATCCCTTCCTTGCCTAACAATGCCCCCAGGTCTAGGTTTCCTTCCCCTTATCTCCCAGGTCACCTGGTTACTGGTCTGGTGTCACACCCTGGCTATTTTAGATCTCCCCTAGAGAAACCTTTACTTCCCTCTTCCTCATCTTCTCCCAACAGATTTAGCCCACTATCTGTAATCCCAAATTGAGAGTCAATCCTGGCAGCTCTTGTCCCCCCCCCCTCCGCCCCCATAAGAACTTCCACCTTTGCCTCAGGGAAAAAAAAATAGGACAACAAAAAACTGGCCATGGTGGTACACACCTTTAATCCCAGCACTTGGGAGGCACAGATAGGAGGATTGCTGTGAGTTCAAGGCCACCCTGAGAAATTCCAGGTTAGCCTGGGCTAGAGTGAAACTCTACCTCAAAAAAAAAAAAAAGTGGTACAATGATTACAGTAATTCTGTGCATTATGGCATAACCATTTGATGGAAAGATGCAGAAGATGCACGTATTAGGTATGAAGAAAATAATAGCATCTCTCTGTTATGCCAACATAAATATGAAAAAGTTGAAAAGGGGAAATGTAAAAAATTATATTTATGCAGCAACAGTCTTTTTTCCTTTTGTTTTGCCTTTGTAGAATTGCTTTACTTTGTTTCCTGGAGCAGACACCTTGTGCTCGGTGAAGACCGGAGCCGTTCAGGGCAGGTACAGGCAGGACTGACAATACCCTGATGAAGGTGAAGGCCGTGGGGCCCGGGAGACTCCTCTGCTGTCTCAATCTGGCTTTCTCCTTTCAGGTCTGGCTATTACTTCAGATGTGTGATTTGGTCTTCTGAGTCTTAGTCCTTCAATCTATTAGAGACCAAACGCTGGAAAACATATACAGTCCCCAAATACTCTGAGCCCTTGTTCAACTTCACAAAGCCATTATTAAAGACCAGAGCACACTCTTGGTACAAAGTACTATGATCAATTTGCAGCTTGCCATGAGCCAGGTTGGGAATTTTATTTATTTATTTACTTACTTATTTTGCAGAGGGACTGGTGTTTGAGGTAGCATCTCACTGTAGCTCAAACTGACCTGAAACTCAGTCTGTAGCCCCAGGCTGACCTAAAACTCACAGTGGTCCTCCTACCTCAGCCTCCCAAGTGCTGGGTGCCATCATGCTTAACTTAAGGCTGTTTTACAATAATATTTTAATGTACTGTCTAGATTCTTTCTTCCATTTAAGATTTATAAGTTTTATTTATTTGTACATATGTGTATGTATGGGCATGTACCAACATCTCTTGCTATGGAAAATGAACCCCAGACACATGCATCACTTTGCATCCAGCATTACTTGAGTGCTAGAGAATAGAACCCAGGCTCTCAGGTTTTGCAAGCAAGAATCTAACCACTGATCCATCTCTTCAGCCTCCTTTCTTCTTAAAATCTAGTCCTTGTGATCAATTTTTTTTTAATTTATCCAGAAAACACATGAATGTTAAAAAATGCTCAGTTGAGAAAATAGTAAATGTGTTATGACTTTTTCTTGTTTCTGTGTCCAGCTAATACTGAGAGATGCAAAAAGAGGAAATCATAGCTGAAAAGCTGGCTACCAGGAAGCAGATTTTGAGACATACCAGTATGGGGAAAGCATGTTAGGGCTTCTTCTCAGAAGGAACACTGGTGGTCAGGAGGTAGGAAGTAGAATGGGGTGGAGGGAACAAAGAGATGGGGTAGTGCACAGTCTCAACAGATGAGTCAGCCACTCCCATAAGGGAGACCAAGAAGCAAACCCTGGAGGAAGATGCCTTAGGATTCTTTCCAGTGAGGACAAGGAGCATTCATAATCTCCTTCTCATCTTCCCACACAAGCCAGCAGTGACTGCAGACCACCCACATGAAGGGCCTTGACCTTGGGTGAGGCCATCAAGAACAATTTTCAGAGAGTGCTTAAAGGACTTCAGTTAACAGAACGTGCAGCAATGGAGGGATTTAGTGCCAGGGCCTAGAAAGACCAGAGTAGGGCAGCAAGGCAACTGGATTCCATCCCACGCCACACTAAGTTGTTTTCACAAAATTTGTCTCTTTACTAAATGCTTTCATAAAATCTAACCCCTTGACTCAGACAAGAATCAAGACAAGTACGAATGTTGTTTCCTTTAAATTATACTAAAAGCATAGAAGGCATCTCCTAGGGACTCCTCCCAGAACTAGAAGAAGGAATCTGAAAGTACAGGGATGTTGGGGAAGACTAAACATTTATATATCAAGGAAGCACATAGAGCAACATGATAATAAGTCCTGTTGTTGTGGTCATTACTGCCAGAGACTGGCTATGACATAGAAAATCTGGGTTTTAGTAAAATTGTATTCATTTTTTCTTTGTTTTATGGTTATTTTTTTGAGGGGGGGAAAGGATGGGTGTTATGTGTGCACGTGTGTGTGTGTGTATGTGTGTGTAAAGTGGTGTGTTCATGTTTATATACCCATGCAGCACCTCATGTGCTAGCCTGGCTGGGTGTATTCACCTGCAGTGGCCAGAGTGGAATGTCAGATGCCCCACACCATTGCTCTTCCACCCTATCTTATTTTAGACAGTCTTTCACTGATCCCAAAGCTTGCTGATTCCCCATGCCAAAACCTCCAGCAATTATCATATCTCTGCTCCCCTGTAAGATTGGCATTACTTGTGTGCATACCACACCCAGCTGTTTATGATGGTTCTGAAGGTTTGAACTCATGTGGCCGCAGGTCCACTCAGGTTCTCATGCTTGCACAGGAAGCAGACTTCACCACTGAGCCATCTCTCCAGCCCATGCTCACTTTTTGTTGTTGTTTTGTTTTGTTCAAGGTAGGGTCTCACTCCAGCCCATTTCGACCTGGATCTCACTCTGTGGTTCCATGCTAGCCTCCAACTCACAGTGATCCTCCTACCTTTGCCTCTCAAATGCTGTAATTAAAGGTATGTACCACCACAACCAGCAGCGTTCATTTTTTTAAACAGCCATCTCCTTATTATTACTCTTTTTAGATTATGATCATCTTAAAGCCTAAATATATTTACATATGAAGAACTATAAAACCTGTATTTGTAGGCTACTGTACTGTTCTTGGTTTTCTACCAAAACCAAATGGTAAGACCCTATTGCTAGCTACGCCACACGCTTCATTTACAGGACACTGAGAAGTCAAGCTCATGCTGGTCTGGAAGCCTCCTCCCTGCTGGGTAGCTCTTTCAGTGCTGGAAAGTGCTGGGCAGGCTGCAGGGGGGTAGAAAGTCATCATCAGTCTTACCCAGCAGTGGACCCTGAAAGCTACCCAAACTGACCAGTAAGATTTGCTTTCTAGTACAATAGTGGCATGTCAGTTAATGGGGGTAACCAACTACTCTCTGGATTTGAGGCCTTCTCCATTATAGAGAATTCATTCCTGGTTCTGAAAACCTAGTCAAATGCCTGTGGCTGGGAAGGTCATGGGTCCTAGGAGGGAAGCTACTACAGTTATTTTGTTTGGCTAAATAGAAATGTTGTGCCCATGAAATTGTACTCTAAATACTTGCTTTGGCCCATAGATATAGTACTGTTTTCATCCTCAATCAGAGAAGCTTCTTTTTGCAACTGGGGTTACTACTGGGGAGAATTAAAACTCATCAGAGGTGTTCAGAATGACTGTTGATCACTCAGCACTAAATGAGGTATTTATGTCACCCCTCCAAGGCTCAGGGAACATTGCAGAACAGGAATGGAAAGAATATCAGAGCCAGAGGATAGAAGGAGTGCTTTAAACACTGTCTTCCAGAAATTAAATGGCTTTTACATTCATGACCTCACAGTGACTGTTGTTACCTTCATAAAATCTGCACAATATGAGGTCCACCAGCATTCTGTTATGGACAGTGGAGGAACAAAAGGAAGACATCAAAATGGAAGACGGACTAGTTGGAAAGAAGAGACTCAGTGGAAAGAAGACAGGGAAGGGAGAAAGAGAAGGTAGGATGGGATTATGATAAAAATATATTTTGTACATTTATAAAAATGTCAGTTTAAAGGGGAAAAACTATCCTGTATTTGTGTAAAGCATAATTTCTATAATTTAATAGCAGAAATCTTACATTTACTCATTGCTATAGAGAGACTATTTGTGCCCCCATAAAGAAAAAATTATTTGTTGAAGTCTTAATTCTCAATGTGTTGCAAAGCTGGAGTCTTGTGTAGTTCTTATTCTCCTGATGGAAAAAAAAATTGAGCCAAGAGACAGTTTAAGCCAAAATTTATTCTGTAAGGCAAAGCAATAATACACTCCTAAACAGGCTGAATCAAGGATGGGTTGTAGTGGGTACTGAATGTACCATTTTGTAAGGAGTTTCATGCATATTTATGAGATGGTGGCATATTCTTGACATAAAGTAATTTAATTATTAATTTATTTATTTAAAAACAGAGAGAGAGAGAGAGAGAATGGGCATGCCAGGGCCTCCAGCCACTGCAAACAAACTCCAGATGCATGTGCCACCTTGTTCTTATGGCTTTACGTGTGTACTGGGGAATCAAACTCAGCTTGTTACACTTTTCAGGCAAGTGCTTTAACCACTGAGATATCTCTCCAGCCCCTGATTTTTTTTTTTCTTTTCCAAATCATTGTGGACTAGATCTCTCTTTTATGGTATTTCTTTGAATGACCCTCATGAAAACCTTACAAGGTGATTAAAACCATAATGTAAATGATATCATCATAAAGCCCAGGTCCCTTGAGAACCCAAATGCTTTGTCAGCACCCATGGATAGCAAGTGAGAAAGCATCATGGAACCTTTGTTTCTGGTGTCACAGGAAAAACTTAAATGTGGTTTCAAGAATACTTTACCACTAAGGACCATTTGACCATCAGATCCGCCTTCCAAGATCCAGCTGCAGTTTCTTTGGTGACCTTACATGGGACGCCCTGTCTACCCCTTCTCAAGTGCAATGACATTTAGGTGCAGTTAGGTCTTGATGAGGTCATGAGGTTGGGGCCCCATAGTAGAATTAGTGTCCTTATGAGGAAAAGAGGAGAGAACAGAGTCCACTCTGTTCTGTTAAAAAAAAAAAAGCAGGAATCAGAACAATGAGAAATACTGACTTTGAATTAATTTTCAGCCATTGCATGCTCATAAAACTTCCACTGTTACAAATTTTTTGTGACCTTCACGTGATGCCACATGGGGTTGCAACCCACAGTTTAAGAAAGCTGTGGCTAGATAATAACCACCCAGTTTGATCCTAACTGCATCTCAAGGGCACCTCTGCAAACTCACCTTCAGCATTTCATCAGCTTTTAATGAGAGTAGGTTATGAATATTCCCTTCAACAACCACTCAGTGGAATCTTTTTTAATGAATGGAAATTACCTTACAACATGTGACTGTGGTGCTTGGACTTTGTCACCTAAATTGGGAGTTTCCACATTGGCTTTAACAATAACTTGATTGAAAGGAAATGTTTCAAAATAAGGAAATAAAACCAGATGAAAGCAGAGTGGCTCTGGTTCAGTGTGGAGATGGAGTAAGGGGGTCAGGTCCTGTCTGTTTCCCTTCCCTGCAAACATTGCTTTTGAAGAGGCCGCTGAGCTGTTACCACGGACACCCCAAGCTCTACAGTTTGCACCTTTAAAACAATGACACAAAAATTTTATGACACTTCATTAAGCACATTGCAAAAGTTAAAGCTCTGATTTTCCCTTGCTTCCCTTGATTTGGTCAGATAAAGTACACATGAGAACACACACACACACACACACACACACAGTGATTCCTAAAAGCCAATCCCAATTCAGAGTTCCCACTGCTTTCCTTTCTAAGTGGAGACAAAACACTTCTTTTCCCAGTGTCTTAAAAGTGTCCAGCTTCTTGTTCTCTAGTTCCCAGAGTCACACTTTCTTCATTTTCTCTTAAAAATAACATACCAGTCTCTGACACCTCTTCTGTTCTCTACCTGTAACACCTGTGAGTTCTTTGAGAATTCTAGTGTATAATTAATTTACCCAGAGCAATGGTTCTCAAAGATGACTGCATATTAGAAACCTCTGGGGAGATTTGAAAAAAAAAATATACTCCCCTGCCTGGGTCCTCACCTTGGACCAATTAAATCAGAATCTCTGCAAGTAATTTAAAAGCTTCTCCCAAGACTCTAATGCCAGCCAGGCTTCAGCAGCAGTGATCTAGGACTGACTTAAATACTTACATGTTCTTGACTCTCCATATCCTTCCCATGAGTCCGACTATCTCTCATCTTCACGTACTCATCGAAGATTCTGCCTCTCTGTCACTTGTTAACTACCATAGCATCTGCTTCATTGCAAATCTAATTTTAAATTCTTATTTTAATCATTAGTATCTATCTCAAATCTCTCTTAGATAAAGTAATTTCAACAGATTCGTTTCATTGTTGTCCTATGGATAAAACCCAGAGCTTTTCACATGTTAAGTATGCCACCACTGAGCATCATTCAATAAAACTTTTAAAATCATACAACTTCAGTTTGTCTTTTCTTTAAATCTTATTACTCTTTTATGCATGCACCACTGGGTTTATGGACTCCATACTCTGCAATAACATTCTTTTGCAAATTTCAGATAACTATGGTATTTTTTTAACCTTGTGTTCTTTGTGTTTTCTACATCACCATATCAATATCCTCCTCCACAAATATTATTCCTAACTCTATTTACTGCATTTTCTCATTAAAAATAGCTAAATAGCAATGCACCATTGGAATATTCTCTATGATAGTTTGGAATTTGAAAGCCCACTCACATTTATGGTTGATTCTCTTTGTGTTTTGTTTTGTAGTTCCATCTGGGCAATATTCTACTTTCCCCTAGAATTGCATTTGCAATCATTTTTTGCTCAACTAAATATATCATTGTGAAAACTATTCTATACTTTCTCAAGAGTCTCACAGTCTGGAAATTGAAGCCATAGTTCAGAAAATACTACCTTCTTGGAATCATGTGGATAGCCAGCTATTCCTATAACTTGTCTGCTTTTGTCTTTAAAATCATGACTCCCATATGCGAAAGAAAAAAATAACCAAAAGTCCTTCCATGATCAGCAATTTAACATACTGTAAAGTCCTTCAAAATCTACCCAACGCTCATTGCAGCTTTCTGACAGACTCCTCTGAGAAGGAGCAAACATGAGATAAGATGGATTGCATGAGCATTGACAGACTTTCTTCTAGAAATACATATTCAAGAAAGGCAGGACACCTCCTGTAGACTATGCTAAGACCCTCACACTAGGAAGTCACCAAACAACATATAATAGGGGTATGATAGTTTCCCTTGGGGAAACTGCCTATCATACTAAGTACTGTCCACTGCTTCTTTCTTCTGAAGGTCTGACGGCCCTTCCAGGGAGATTCACTAACTCAGTGTTTAAAATTAAACCTATGTTTTCTTTCCTTTTGTCACACTTCCATTTGAAAAAATTGAGACACATTTTTATTTAATCTAAAAAATCCTTTTGATACTGGTTTTCTTCTGTAATGCTCCTTAACTCTTTGTCCCTAAGCAAAGAATAATTCCTTGTGTATGGCCCTAGGGATCCAGAACTTTTGTGGTTTCTTTAGCAAAGTACACTGCTCCCCCTGTGTCTTGTGATAGACATATTGGTTCACTATAATCTGTCAGCTCCAAGTTGCATTGAGCCTCTGTGGGAAACTTGCTAAGTATACTTGTAATATATTTAGAGTTAGAAATCATCGCTGTTGAGGGCTGGGGAGATGGCTTAGCAGTTAAGGCACTTGCCACAAAAGCAATTCCTAGGACCCACTTAAGTCAGATGCTCAAAGTGGCACATGTGTCTGGAGTTTGTTTGCAGCAGCTGGAGACCCTAGTGCACCCATTCTCTCTCTTTCACAAATAAATAAACATAAAAAAATTAAGAAAATAGGACAACAGAATTTAAAATTAGAAGTCACTGTTATGAGTATAGAATGAGGACTCAGGGTATCATCTCTCTATAATCTGGCATTTCTATAATAAATCCATTAATGTGACTATGAAAGCTGAAAATGAGCCTCAATTTATTTTAAATAAGGTATCTATGCACATGTTTAAATATATTATCAAATTTAGTTCTTAAATTTTCTAAATAGAACCAGGTTAAATTCTGCAAGTCCTTAGGACAACATAGGTTAAGAGATTACTTAAAGCTGGGTTATAATTCTATGGATCCCTAAATCAACAGATGACATGATTTTTCTGCTTTATGTAATTATATGTGTATATAAAATAAATCATTTGAGGAACTTAAGAAAAAGAAATTATCACTGTTGAATGCCTATCGTATGGTGACAGGGGAATAGCCCATAGTTTAGGATGCCAAGGGTTTAAGCCCCTATCATTCCCATTAATCCAGATTGCCTGAAGAAACTCATTCCAGTATCTCTGAGCATGTCTGAGGATCTGTAAGATAAGTAGAGGTAGGATTGAGCTAGTCTTGGCTTTTATTTGTTACATATGGTGGTAGTAGTCGAGGTGGTGGGGTTCCAGTCTTTCTTCCAACTGGTTTCTTTCATATGCTTATAAAAATTTCAGAAACCTTTTCCTCCACCTCCACTCTCCCCTCCTTCCTCTGGCCCTGCTCTAACTAGGCATAGGAAGTTAGTTATCTCAAAGCATTGCTTTCTTTTTTTTCTTTAATATTTTTATTTATTTTCAAGGAGAGAGTGTGTGTATGCATGTAGACCCACCAAGGCCTCTTAACACTGCAAGTCAACTCCATAAGCATTTGCCACTTGGTGCACCTGGCTTTTTTTTTTTTTTTTAATTTTATTGTTGTTTAGTTTTATTTATTTGACAGCAACAGACAGAGAGAGAAAGGGGGAGAGAGAGAGAGAATGGGAGTACCAAGGCCTCCAGCCACTGCAAATGAACTCCAGATGTGTGTGCCCCCTTGTGCATCTGGTTAAGGTGGATCCTGGGGAATCGAGCCTCGAGCCGAGGTCCTTAGGCTTCCCAGGCAAGCACTTAACTGCTAAGCCATCTCTCCAGCCCATATCTGACTTTTTATGTGGGACTGAGGAATTGAGCCCCAGGCTAGCAGGCTTTGCATTCAACTGCCTTTAACTGCTGAGCCATCTCCCTAGCCCCTGGGCTTTACAGTATGACTTTTAAAATCTGTAGGATATCTTGCAAGAAATAGTATTTAATTTTTTTAAAATATTTTTTATTGACAGCTTCCATAGTTATAAACAATATCCCATAGTAATTCCCTCCCTCCCCTGACTTTCCCCTTTGAAACTCCACTCTCCATCATATCCCCTCCCCTTCTCAATCAGTCTCTCTTTTATATTGATGTCATCATCTTTGCCTCCTATTATGATGGTCGTGTGTAGGTAGTGTCAGGCACTGTGAGGTCATCGATATCCAGGCCATTTTGTGTCTGAAGGAGCATGTTGTAAGGAGTCCTACCCTTCCTTTGGCTCTTATATTCTTTCTGTCCCCTCTTTCGCAATGGACCCCGAGCCTTGGAAGGTGTGATAGAGATATTTCAGTGCTGAGCACTCCTCTGTCACTTCTCAGCACCATGGTGCCTTCTAAGTCATCCCAAGGTCACTGCCATCTGAAAAGAGAAGGTTCTCCAGCCAAAAGTGAGAGTAGCCTTAATACATGGGTATGAACATTAAGAGAAGTGCTTACTGGGAAATTTGGTGAGCATAGTATATACTTTTAACCAGACAGTAGCAGATGTTACATTCCTAGTGCTCATGACTACCCTGTTGTAGGTTTTCAGTATCAGGGTTGTATTCCCTCCCATGGAGGGGGTCTCAAGTCCAATTAGAGGGTGGTTGGTTTCCCCCATAACAGATATGCCACTATTGTACCCATTGGCTCATGTGGCCTGGCTGGCCAAATATAAGGCTTGCAGTGTCCACTGTTGGGTATCTTCACTGGTGATTTCTCTCTCTCCCATTGAACTGCCTGCAGCTTGGCTTTTTCAAGCTTTCTGTCAGGTGGTCTACATGGAGGAAGTTTTCAGCTCAGCTCCAGCAGGGTTTCTCAGTGACCTTGCAGCCCAAGTATGTGAAGTCTTCAGCAATAGGGTCTTACCATCTATTCCTGGTGGGAAACCAAGGGCCTTGACAATGGCCTGTAATGTTTTGGGGGCATCAGTACCTCCCTGGCCAACAACTCACTGGAAGGTATCCCATCCCTGGTACTGAAAATTTTCTAGCAACAATCCATGGCTCCTGAGTGTTCCATTGTCCAAACAATTAGGTTTCCATATGACTTATTTATATCCTCTTAGATTTTGATTAGCCCTCCCTCCACCTTTCCTTACTCAATCTCTTCCCCTGACCTCACTTAACAGCTGACATTACAACAGAGGCTTACAGACAGCCTGAAGGTAAGTGGAGAAAGACCCCTACCTGCTAGGCGCTGACCTCACCACCCTCATACCTTCATGCTAGAGCTGCAGGAATCACCCTGAAACTTGCTACAACAGAAGATTAATACCCCAAATCCAACAAAAATAATAAAAAGCCAAGGATTTGCTATTTATAGTTTTTACTGAAGTTTAGAGAGCAGCATGACACGGGCATCATATTCTGTGACTCACTAACCGAGGTGAGTGCTGAATCTTTAACGATCTCCTCAGTGAGAGGACAGAAGATACCATGCCCATGACTCCTCAGCTCTTCCTGGCCAGCATGAGCCTGGGTTACAGGGCATTACTGTCTTCAACTGTCAAAGACATATGTTCACAGTGATACCCATCAAAGGTTGTCATGACGAGTAACTGGTTTCTGTTGCATACAACTGTACCCGGAACACATGTGGAACTCTGTAAATCTTAGCTCCTATTGTTTACTAGGCAATGCAGGAGAAATATGCATATTTACTTGCTTTAAAACAGAACAGTCTAGTGCCTGGCAAGCATTTCTCTTAATGTTTGTACCCATACATTAATGCTACTCTCATTTTTGGTTAGAGAACCTTCTCTTTTCAGATAGCAGGAACCTGGGGATCACTCAGAAGGTACCATAGTGCTGAGAAGAAGTAACAGAGAAGTGTTCGGCACTGAAACATCTCTATCACACCCTCCAAGGCTCAGGGTCCATTGAAGAAGAGATGGTGGAAAGAATGTAAGAGCCAAAGGAAGGGTAGGACTCCTTACAACGTGCTCCTCCAGACACAAAATGGCCTGGATATCCATGACCTCACAGCACCTGACACTACCTACACAAGACCATCATAATAGGAGGAAAAGATGATGACATCAAAATAAAAGAGAGACTGATTGAGAGGGGGAGGGGATATGATGAAAAATGGAGTTTCAAAGAGCAAAGTAGAGGGAGGGAGGGAATTACTGTGGTTTATTGTCTATAATTATGGAAGTTGTGAACAGAAAAATAAAACAAAATAAAAACAGTCTCAGTCTGCAGAATGTCTCGTCATTGCTTTTCTCACTATTTTCAGTGGCCTACCTCTAGGCCAACCAACATGAGGTTGTATATTTCATCATGATCCTTTTTTCCCCCATCTATAAAATGGGACTAATGTGTTTGATTCAATCTACCTAAGGACTGTCTAAACAGGAAGGGGGAAAAAAGGCTTCAGTGTTGTTTATAGACCTTTAGAAAGAGCACCAAGCAGAATTATTTTGATATTTAGTATGTTCATATAATTTTCATTACCATCTTAGAAGACCAGTTTATTTATGTATGCAATTAGTGGAATGGAATGTGGAAAATGGCGGACAGTGTTAAAACATGGGCCATTTCTCTGAGCGAGAAAAGGGCCATAGCTCACAAGAGATGGACTGAGATGTGAAGGTCACTCCCGTATTTGTAGAAATAAATTATGTTAGACCATCAAGTAAGTTTCTTCAGCTAGTCATAAAGAAGAATACAGCTAAGTAATTTACTCGCAAATGATGGTTATAAACCACTCACACACTAACAAATCAAATTACATCACACAAGCAACCTAGTCATGCTCAGAGGGTTAGCGGCTAGTGTGGGAGTGGGCAACAGGGTCCCAGCCACATTGTCCACTTCTCGGTCCATACAACATCTTGGCCCAGCCATGGCCTGGAGGCAAGGCAGGGTTTATGAATTGCATTTCAGACTGAACCCAGTGCCCTTTGTCTCCTTTCTTGAACATGGCGAGTCATACCTCCAAAATTTACTACACAGACTTGCAGGTCTTGGCAGAGGCCCTGTGTGTTACTGGGCTTGACTCAGACACACTGCTCTCCTGTCAGCTAAGCAAGCAGATGGGAAAACAGATTTCAGCAGATGACAGAATCTTTGGGTTCAGGTGCAGAGGGGAGCAGCTACTAACACTGCAGACCATTGTCACGAAGATAGACCCTGGTGCTTATGTATTTGTGCTGCTATAACAAAGCACCAGGGTGAGTCATTTCTTTTTCTTTTATGTTTACTTATTGATTTGAAAGAGAGAGGCAGCTAGATAGAGAAAATGGGTGTGCCAGGGCCTCTACCTACTGCAAAGGAACTCCAAATACATGTGCCACCATGTGCATCTGGCTTATGTGGGTACTAGGGAATTGAACCTGAGTCCTTAGGTTTCATAGGCAGGTGCCTTAAAAGGTAAGCCATCTCTCCAGCCTGAGACTGGGTCATTTCTAAAGAAGCATTATTTTATTTCTCACAGTTGTGCAAGCTGATGCAAAATCCAAGGTCAAGGTGTTTGGTCTGGTGAGTGGTTTTTAGCTGTGTTCTCATGTGGCAGAGAGTGGAAGGGCAAGTTCACCAGTCAGCCCAAACCACTGCAAGCCTCTTGGTTCTATTCAGGACAGAGGACTCCTCACATGGCCTAATCAAGACACAGATACTGTCACATTGATAACAGCTGACTTCTGCACCAGTCACATTCAAACAGTAGCACTCATCCAAACTAATGTAACCTGTACTATTTGTTCTCAGAGGAAAACCACACTATCCCTGAGGTGCAAAAGCCTTAGCAGAAATAAAAGCTAAAGTTAAGTGCACACTGACTACTACACTGAGCCAGCTTCTTGCCTCCCATTTACCTACAGTAATCTCAGGGGAATAAGAATATTATTCACTATTTTGTAGATGAAGGAACCAAAGATTGTCACTTGAATAAGACTGAACAACTCAGTAAGTGACAGTGAAGGACCTAACCTAGGTATACTGGTTTAAATGTAAAATGTTCCCAACAGCCTCATGTGTTTTGAATACTTGGTCGCCAGCTGGTGGGAATTTAGAAAGGCTGGGGAGTGTGGTAGTTAGAACGGATATCCCTCAATATATTCAAGAGTTCATTAAAGTTTATAACTTAGATCTCCAGGCATCTGGCTGGGAGAGATGTCACTATGGGTAGATTCTAGGGTCCAGCCCTAAGGTGTTACTGGGGACTGAATTGCAGCCTAAGGTATACACAGTGAGTTCTTCCTGGGTTCCCTGCTGCTACTAATTTTTGCTTTTGATTTTGGTCGTGGGTTTTCTCTTTTTGGAACTACTCCTGGATTTATAAGCTTCAAATAAATCCTATTCCTCCCATAAACTGTGTCTGCTTTAAAGAAACTTCATTCCAGCAACAAGGAGCTGACTATGACAGGGAGACCTTGATGGATGGAGCCTTGCTGAGAGTGGACCTTGAGGTTTATTAGTCCAGCCCACTGGGTGTTCAGAGCTAACTCACTCAGACAGTATTCTTCCTGCTATTGTGATAAGATGTGATGACCTGGCTACCTGCTTTGCCATGCTTTCCTTGTCATGAGGAAGCTTCCTCTTGAAACTGTAAGCCAAATAAACCCTTCCCTACCATAATCTGCTTCTGGTCAGGTATTATGTCCCAGCAACAAGAAGGTAATTATAATACCAGGTACTGTGTCTGTCTCCAAGGTCAATTCTCTTTCTAAATGTCTATAATGCCTTTCTTCTTGGATGCCAACTTTGACAGACAAGAGGTATGTCTTCAGTAGAAGGTGGGCTAGAAATACCTATCAAACAGTGAGGAGAACAGTGCCCTGTGCTGATTGCTTGCTGCCTCTCATGTAGTTTGATTTCCTAATGTGACAGATGAGGATACTCAAAGCCAGAAGGAAGAATTCACTGGCTGGGAGTGCTAAGGTATCAAGCAACACAGTAAAGGTTGACATACTTACCTGCTGCCTGAGCACTAATCTCCTCCCATATTCCAACATTTCTGGTAGTAGGGAATGATGTCATTGACACACCTCCAACCTTATCAGTGTGCCTGATATTTCTTCCACTAGCTACCTGTTGCAGTCAGACAGAAAACACCCAACCAAGAGCATCTTGTGGGAAAAAAAGTGGTTTATTTTGGCTTATGGAATCAAGGGATGCTCCATGATGTCAGGGAAAAATGATGGCATGAGCATAGGGTGGACATCACCTCTTGGCCAGCATCAGATGGGCAACAGCAACAGAAGAGTGTGCCAACCATTGGCAAAAAGAAGCTGGCTATAACACCCATAAGCCTGCCCCCAACAATACACCACCTCCAGGAGGCGTTAATTCCCAAATTGCCATCAGTTGGGGACCTAGCATTCAGAATACCTAAGTTTATGAATGACACCTGAATCAAACTACCACGTTCTGCCCCTACAGTCCTGGTACCAATTTCTGTAGCAGATGGCTTCAGGTAACTGAGATGAGCTTCCAAATCAGGCACAGCTATGGAGGAAGTGGTATTTATTGAAGCTTACAGATCCAGGGGAAGTTCCATAATGGCAGAAGAAGCTGGCCCCCTTTCACAGAGAGAGAGAGAGAGAGAGGCCACAAGCCAAATCCCAAAAGCCACACCACAAACAAGTACACTTCAGGAACTCCAGGCACTTTGCATAGCTTTAGACTGGAATTGCAAATCTACCACATGTTAAGGCTGGACCCTAAGATCTGCTCAGTGATACCTCTTCCAGTCAGGAGGCTAGAAATCCAAGAAGTTTTAATAAAGTCCTGAATCTACTGGGGGGGGGGGCGGATTTATTCAAACTACCACACTACCTAAGACATTTAGCATATTGTACTTCAGTACAATATTAAGGCAGTCTTATATCACTATTATTGTTCCAGCATTTAAAGAATATTTTATTATATTTATTTGAGAGGGAGAGAGAAAATATGGGCATACCAGTGCCTCTTGTTGCTACAAATGAACTCCAGACACATGCACCACTTTGTGCATCTTGCTTTACATAGGTACTGGTGAATCAAACCCAGGTTGGCAGGCTTTGCATGCAAGCACCTTTAACCATGGAGCTGTCTCCCTTGCCCTGGCCTAGCATTTTTAACAATAGACATGTTATGTGTCCATTGTCAAAATTCAAACAAGATGTGTGTAAGAAGCAAAAGTCAGTCCCCTTTGCTCACTCCCATTCTTTTCTCCTCCCATATATAAGCACAATTAGCACTCTGTAATCTCCTTTAAGAAACTTTCTATGCATCCATATACATTAGACATGTCTATGTGTAAGTATATAGCTTCAGGGCTTACATTAAATGTGGCTTTCCTAAAGAAATTTCATTTGAAAATGTATTTTTAAAGTTCATGATTATTTCACCTTTCTATTTCAATATGCCATTATGCTGTTCAGAGCTCTTAACATGTAAACCCTCCAATTCAGGGGGTTCTTTGTTTCTTTTGAAATATTTAACAATTTTCAATTTTCATCTTGTTATTCCTTACATTTCTATACTGAATATTTTTGTTTCCAGAGCAATCAAGATTCAGAGGAAGAACATCATATCCTTCTTCTTCCAGGAGTGCTGCTGGGAAACGTTCACTCAGATAACTCAGATAACTGACCCTAATAATATCTTTTTATTTTCTACCAGGATGAATATCAATTCCTCCTCCAAAGTACTAATTATAATCAAATCCATTGTCCAAAATGGCTAGAGGTAATTGTATGTATATGCATGCACACACACATCAATTATTGTTTCATACGTCATTGGCTATTGCTTTTCTTCTTTGCATGCATCCATAATCTTTCATGAATCTCTACAGTTGACATGGTAGGATGGGGGTCAGCAGGTGGATGGACAGTGACTTCTTTTTCAATGGGAAGATGGCCAGGCAGTATGATGCACATCTTTAATTCCACAGAGTGAAGTCCAGGTTAGCCTGGGCTAGAGTGACACCATACCTCAAAAACATAACCACAAAAACTGTACTTTCAGAGATCATTTCTGTAGTTTGTTATTAGAGAAGTTTCTCTGACTGTGTAAAGTACTGTAGATGAACAGATTTCTGGAGGTGGAACAGCCTAAGTGAGGTCATGGGAAGAGACTGAGTAAAAGAACGGTGGGGAAAGGGCAATGAAAATTCAATATGTTATGAATAAGCCAAAGGAAAACCTACTGTTTTGGACAGTGGCACACCCAGAAGCCATAGACTGTCACTCAAAATATTTCAGTGCCACTGGGCATGGTGGCACATGCCTTTAATCCCAGCACTCAGGAGGCAGAGCTAGGAGGATTGCCATGAGTTTGAGGCCACCCTGAAACTACACAGTGATTTCCAGGTCAGCCTGAGCTACAGTGAGACTGTATCTTGAAAAGACAAAAAGAAAAAAATTTAGTTCCAGGGATGGGATACCTTCCAGTGAGTTGTTGGGCAGAGAGGTCCCTGATACCCCCAAAACATTACAGGTCATTGCCGAGGCTCTTAGTTTCCCACTACAAATAGGTGGTAAGACCCTATTGCTTAAGACTCCACATGCTTTGGCTGCAAGGTCACTGAGAAATCAAGCTGGCATTGAGCTAAAAGTCTCCTCTTTGTAGACCAGCTGACACAAAGCTGGAAAAAAAAGCTATGCTGCATGCAGCCCTATGGCAGAGAGAACTCATCACCAATGAAAACAGAGGACACCGTAAGCTTTAAGTTTGGCAGTCAGGTCAAATGACTGAAAGGGTGCAATAGTGCCACGTCTCTTATGGGGGAAAACAACTGGTCTCTAATTGGACTGGAGTCCCACTCCATAGGAAGGAATACATGCCTGCTACTGAAAATCTAATCAAAAGCCTACACAGGGAAAGCTCATGAGCCCCAGGAGTGTAACATCTGCTTTTGTCTGAATAAATGCATATATTGTGCTCACCAAACTGTCCTGTAAGCACTTTTCTTAATATTCATACCCATATATTAATACTACTCTCACTTTTGTTAAGAGAAGCTTCTCTTTTCAGATGATGGTGAGCACTTAGATGACCCAAAATATACCATAGTGCTGAGAAGAAGTGACAGAGGCATATTCAGCACTGAAACATCTCTATCATATCTTGCAAGGCTCAGGGTCCATTGCAGAAGAGGTGGCAGAAAGAATGTAAGAGCCAAAGGAAGGGTAAGACTGCTTACAATGCAATCTTCCAGACACAACTTGGCTTCAATATTCATGACCGCGAGGGCCTGGTACTACCTACACAAGATCCTCATAATAGGAGGAAAAGATGATGATGTCAAAATAAAAGAAAGACTTTGAGTAAGCCGGGCGTGGTGGCGCACGCCTTTAATCCCAGCACTCGGGAGGCAGAGGTAGGAGGATCGCTGTGAGTTCGAGGCCACCCTGAGACTCCATAGTGAATTCCAGGTCAGCCTGGGCTAGAGTGAGACCCTACCTCAAAAAACCAAAAAAAAAAAAAAAAAAAAAAAAAGAAAGACTTTGAACAGCTTGGACACCCTGGAAGGTTCTAGCTAAGAACTTGCCTATGCTTTATCATGATTTTACTATATAAATAGCTAGACCAAATACTTTTTTTCTGAGAAAGGATGTCATGTAGCCCAGGCTGGCCTCAGACTGTATGTAGGCAGAGACTGGCCTTGAATTCATAGTTCTCCTGCCTTCACCTGCTAACTGCTAGGGTTATAGGAATGTACTTCCATGCCTAGTGTGTGTGTGTGTGTGTGTGTGTGTGTGTGTGTGTGTGTGTGTACATGTGTGCAGGTCCATGTACATATATGTGCCCATGGATGTGGAGACCAGAGGGTAACTTGGAGTGTTATTTTCAGGTACACCATCCCTTTTTTTGACACAAGGTCTCTCTTTGGATTGGCCTGGAACTCATCAAGTAGGCTAGACTGTGTGTTCAATGAATCCAAGGGATCCATCTTTCTCTGCCTCCCCAGTGCTGGGGTTACAAATACAAGTACAGTGCATTATTTTTTCACATGTGTCCTGAGAATTGAACTCAAGTCCTCATACTTGTGTAGCAAGCACTTAAGCACTCAACCAAGTGAACAATTTACCCAGCTCCTAAATATATTTGATATTAGAAAAAAAATAACTACTAAGAAAACTATCCTTTTACAACATGGGTTTTCAAATATTTTGCACTAGTATTGCCAAATTAATTTTGTTCAATTATACACAGAATAGAACATTTATATTCTCATATGATTAATTAATTGCAAAAGATGTCATTTCTGAGGCTATAAGCAGTGTAAAATAAAATGTTGCACCATTCTTTTCTGTGTTTTGATAAAATAAAGCTAGTGTAAAAAGTTGAGACCCACAATAACCCATTTAAAGAAGAGAGAGAGAGAGAGAGAGGTGGAGATGGCTCAGTGATAAAAGGAAACTACTTGCAAAACCTGTCCACCTGGGTTCAATTTCCCAGCACTCACATAAAGCCAGATGCAAAGTAGTGCATGAATCTGTGATCCCAATATATCTTTGATAATGAGAGGGAGAGCCAGAAGAATGTGGAGCTCATAGGCCAGCTACTCTGATGTTCCTATGCAAGAAACCCTGTCTCAAAGAACATGGGTCACAGACAACTCACAGTTATTCTCTGTCCCCATACATGCACATGCATACACACAAACAAAAAAGGAGAACGATTTTATGTTGTATATTTTTGGCTTTAAAATGACATTTCCAATGCACTTCTGTGGGATGTTTTCATAAAGCAATATAATCCTATGGTTTAAATTTTCTTTATTTTTTTAATTTTAATTTTTTTTAAATTTTCTTCTTAAAAAATATCCATTAAGCTAGGTAGGCATGGTAATTCATGTCTATAATTCCAGCACTTGGGAGGATGAGATAGGAAGATCACCATGTGTTTGAGGTGAGCCTGGGTCTAGACAGTAAGTTTGAGATCAGCCTAAATATAAAAAAAAAGACCTCTTATTGATCATTTTATCATAATTTGCAATAATATTTATAAAAATTTAATTTAAAAAAATTCCTGTGACTATGATACTCATGTTAAAGTTGTGGTGTTACTATAATGCACTTAATGAATATAATTAAAACATTTCTTCTGCTTTATATGTTATTATTTCAAAATCTCAAAAAATAAGCATGGATAGATGTTAATTCTAAGAAATAAAATTTTACTGCTAGTCTCTCTCTTCAAAAACAATTGCTTACAGTGCTTTGATTAAAGGAATTTTCCATTTGCCTCTGACAAGGTATGAGAAGGTCTGCATTTACCACTTTTTTCCACTGTAAAGTTCCAGATGGGTGATTACACACAAGCTAAGTACAAGAAGAAAAAGAATGAGATGGTTAAGGTCAAGTCAGACCATCACTGTCCCAGGCAGGCAGTGTGGGAAATGAGAGCACAAATATTAAAAACTGGAAACTGATTCTTTAAAAACTATTTATAGTCACGTTCCCTTGAAAATTCTTTGTATGCTTTGGTTTGAAGACCACTGCATTTAAGCACCAGAAGTTCTTCTCCAAAAAGCCTCATTAACCATGTAGATGACATAATGCAGTGCAGCCAGTTTAGCCTACTTCTGCTGATGTGGATCTACCTGAGTTAGATCAACCATACCCTCTTCTCCCAGGAGCATCTTCTCTCCACTGTTTGGCCAAACACCTTGTGGAAATGGAATAATGATTCAACAACTAATTAACATTAGAGATAATTCCATCTTCTAAAAGTTCAGCATCATAGTAATCTATACACAAAAGGAGTAAACCTCCACCACTACCAACAAATCAGGCTAAGGAAGACTCCTTTGGACTGAGAAAGTACAAAAGCAGAAACAGGGTGATGCTCAATATATTTAAAACTGCTCAACCTCTTTATTGAATTCACATCATGTATTCACACATATATCCTGGTTATATCCTAAGTACAGCACAGTGCCAAGTAAAGTGAAAAAGTCAGAAAATAACAGGGCAGAGATTACAGCAAGGTTTCAGTGGGGGAGGAGGGAAAGCAGCTCCCACAGAATAATAGGTTTTAAATTGGAGGTCTTTACTTAAAACCTTCCAGAAATAAAAAGGGTCAGAAAAGGGAGAGAAAAAAATTGCACAGGGTTACATTACTTTAAAAGACAATCTCATTTCTCTTTCAAAAATTGCAGTATTTTTTGGAAGAAGCCTTGACAATGGATGTCATCACTTAAGAACCATTGCTCAATACAAGAGCAGTCAGAAACCCTGAGTTTTCTGCCCTTGAAATGTTGCTGCCAGTTTGTCAAAAATGGCAGTTTTGATCAATTTGATTGAAGGAACTGAAAACTCAGAAATTTAAATGAAATTAAACTATTTTTCAGTTGTTACTTTTCTTTCCTTCCAATCCAGAATGCATTTTTAAAGCATTATTAACAAAAGATAGATTTTTAAGTTTCTCTAATCCAACATTCGAAATGAAGTTGTGTGATAAGTTTGAAAAAAAACATGTAGGAAAAACAAACCGCTTTGTAATCAGAGAAAATATCTTGTTTCATTCCTATATATTCACTAATAAAAATCCTCCTAATATTGGTAACATAAGCTAAAATCATAGTCTGTACTAAAATTTTATAGTACCAATCAGAAAAGAATAATGTGTTTACATTTCCATAGATGGATTAAATAGATATTACATTAATAGATAAGAACTCAAGCTCAGCCAATACATTCCATTTATAGTAACTATAATAAAGATATGAGATTTGAAGCACTTTATACACTATTTCTTAACAGATGTGTAAAGGCTTCCCTGTTTCATAAATCTGTTATTTCAATAATCATAGGCCTGATTCATTAATAAATTATATTTTTGTAGTCATTAACTTATTTAGTCTACTGTAGCTATAAATATGAAAAAGAGATGTTAAAATAAGTTTGCTGTGCTGGGAGATGGCTCAGGGGTTAAAGGTGCTTACTTGCAAAGCCTGCTGATCCATTCCCTAGTACCCACATAAAGCCATGTCCATAAAGTGGCACATACAACAGACCCTGGTGTTTCCATTTTCTCTCTCAAATAAATAAAAAATATACAATTAATAAGTTGCATGGAAATATTATATTGAATATATTAAAATACATAATATATTCATCAAATATGTTGTATATTTAATATATTTTAAATGAACTAAATTTTAATTTATTATTTTTCTTATAGTAGGTTATTTAGTCTACAGCTATAAGGTTTGTATTAAGTTATAGATACAATAGGCTGAAGAGATGGCTTAGGGGTTAAGGCACTTGCCTGCAAAGTGTAAGAACATAGGCTTGATTCCCCAATACCCATGTAAGCCAGTTGCACAAGGTAACATATGTGTCTCGAGTCCATTTGCAGTGGTTGGAGGTCCTGGCACAAACATTCTCCCCCCCTCCCTCTCTCTGAAATAAATAAATAAATACAAAGTTATGGATACAAAATGCAGGAGACACTTAAGTCTCACATGAACTCATACTTCTAGGTCATATGAAATAAAATAAAAGATGGAGTTAAATCAATGGAGTCAGAATGGCAAAATGAACTGAAATTGAGAAAATCTAAGTCCCAACAAGTTCCATGAAACTTTTCCTCCACTTCCTGGGGAGGCAAAAATCAGACACTGTGAATGATAAAGGCACTGAAGGAAGACAGGAGCCCCGAGTTGAAGTAAACAATAAGAGGAAAGCAGGAAGAATGAGGATCACTCCCGAAGCACAAACACAGAGAACGAATTTGGTTCTGTTAATGGATATTCACCTAGGAAAAAAATCAAACCAGTTTCTCTGTATGCATTTTATAAAAGCTGCGTGGGAAAGGCCTCTGAAGTACATTAAAATTTTGTTGGTTGCATTTCCTGGGTTGGGAAGAGAGCTGGTATTTTGGAGGACCTTAGAGGAGCCAGGAACTGGGATCATTATTTAACACACCCTGTTTCATCTAATCTTCACTTATCTATGTTGTTCTTGCTGCTATTATTGACTTTCCACATACTATGTGGAAATATGCTTATATGTGTACTTTACATCTCTTACACTGGCCAGTTTCCAAATAAATGATGTAATGCAAACAAAATTTTAATCTCTGATATGATTTTTAAAAGAAACCATCCAAATGACATAAAATTTCATCTCAGTGAATAAGTAAAAAGAGGCACTTGCTATATTACATATTTAAATGTTATAAAGCTTAAAAAAGTAACACTATAAGATTAGTCAATGAAAGAAAACAGTAAGTAGCTGGGTGTAGAGGCAGCACTTGAGAGGCAAAAGTAGGAGGATAGCTGTAGGTTCGAGGCCAGCTGGAGCTATAGAGTTCCAAGTCAGCCTGGGCTAGAGTGAAATCCTACCTCAAAAACAAAACAAAACAAACAAACAAAAAAAAAAAAAACCAGTAAGCCAGACACTGGTACTTATGTAACATCAGATAAAGAAAACATTTCTAACAAAAAAACACCTAAATTAGCTGTGAAGTAACATAAATAGGATATTTGTGGAAAATTAAGCTAACTGAAATATTGCTTTAGTAAAGGTATAGACAGGTTCAAAAATTCAGAAAATAGCAATCCAGTGATGCTCAAATGTGCATGATTTAGAAAAGAATACTTTTTACATAATCATATAATTAATTAAAATTTTAATTGATTTAATTTTCATTGTAGCTTTCCCCCTTATAACTAAATTCCCACTAGTGCAGGCAACCTAATATTCTGCATAAATCAATGTTGACTCCTTATGTAAGAACTAAGGAAAATCCTTTTAGGATACAGTAAAATGTTTGTCAGAATGTGTGTGTGTTTTAACTTACACACACTGGGCTAAGGTGATGGCTGTGCTGGTAAGGCCATTGCCATGCAAGCTTGAGGAAGGGAGTTTGGTTCTGCAGCACCCACGTATGGGTCAGAGCTAGCTGCACCATCCTGTGATCCCAGCACTCAATAGGCAGAGAGGTGGATCCAGTTAGCTAGACTAGTCAGATCAGTGTGCTCTGGCTCCAGTGAAAGACGTGTTAATAAATAAGGTGGAGAGCAATTGAAGAAGACACCCAACATTGACTTCTGGCCTCCACATACACACGCACACTCATACACTCCCACCCCCCCCACACACACAAACATGCACACACACAAACATGCATACACACACACATCACACACACAAACACAGGCAAAAAAAATGCACATGCCTCTTTCCCTCTTTAGTTCTGGAACCTTTTTAGAGGAAGAGGCTGTTTTCACTGCTGTCTTGGAGGAAATGCTACTACTCATTGTCAAGTTGGGCAGTTTGTGAACAGTGTTGATCAGCCCATCCTAACCCTCCCCCTGCAGGTTCTCAGTCAGCAAGCACATCTTTTTTTGTGGGTTTGGGGTTCTAACGAACCATCCATGGGTCCAAGCCATGCAGCTAGCTCCGTCCACACTGCCCCTCCACCTGCAGAACACACCCACATTCAGTTCATATTGGGCCTCACCTTCACCCCAGGCCTGAACCAGAACCACACTCCACCCACTCCCCACACAGGCCACCCAGCCCTCCCCCACCACCCTGCCCCACAACCAAGAACTCTGCTGTTCCCCAGCCTCCTGGAGGTGCACATCATCCCAGCTGCAGACCCAAACTCGCAGTGCTAGGATGGGGATCCCCCCACACACTGCGGCACTCACTTCCACTGTCTCACAAGATGGGCGCAGCCTTTAAACTATCAGGAAAAGAAATCCTGTACCACTACTTACTGAGGGCCTTTGTTACCCTATTGAGAAATCCCACTAAAGATATACTGAGAGTCTTGGTGACCTGATTTATGATGTTTCTGTTTGAGGTAGGTACAAAAGCAACATGTACTCAGTAGAAACTGTCTTTCGAGTTTTGAATTTTGATCTTTTTGCAGGCTACACATGTGGGATAGTCCTCTGGCTCATGCCGGGTAGATCAACTTCCAGTTAGCTTCATGGAGCACTGCACTGATGAAGTGTGTTCAGTAAAGTCCCACCATGAGTCAATGTGCCCCTACGGATATAAGTGCCTGCTATTGGGAATGAATGTTATGTTGATTTATTGATTTAGGAGGAAGGTTTGTTTTGCCTAAGATTTCATGTTTCCTTTAACCCCTGAAGAAACTTCCTTAAATGAGGCTGCTAATTTTTTAAAATTTATTTTTATTAGATATGGACATATTTAGTATATAGATAACATATGTTGGTACCATCCTTTCCTTCCTCCCTGCCCTTTTTCTGAAGCTTTCCCCATTGGGGATGTAGGTCAACCCCATGGGGATTGTGGATCATGAATTAGGGGCAGCAGTCAGTTATGGGAAATAGGCAATGTCTTTGTGGAAAATGTCCCAATTGTGGCTCTAACAATCTTTCTGCCCTCACTTATGCAAAATTCCCGGAGACATGTTGGGAGCATTTTAAGTCTACTCCAGTGATGGGCACTTAGGAGCCTCTGGTTTGGTAGGGGTTGAGTGTCCTCAGTGTCTATCTCCTTCACCCTTGTCAGATTCACTAAAAAAGCAGCACTCTTGTTCATTTCCCCAATTCCTCTGTGGTTTCAGCTGGGGCTGGGGCTGGGGTGGAGTGTGCTGGGCCATTTATCTCCTCAGGTCCAGCTTCTGTCTGAGAAAGACAAGCAGATTTTTCCATTGGAGAGTGAAGTCAGCACCAGTTAAATAGGATAACCATTATTAATTTAGAGAGAATTTAAAGGGTGTAGACCCTCTTACAGCCCATGATTAGTGGAGCTAATGGAAAGCAAAATTGTTATCTGGATATGATCCTGATTTATTTCCCATTTCCAGATACAGTTACCTTTCCACTGAGCAGATCTGTTAGCCAATCAAAGAGCAGTTGGTTACTCACCATGGCTGTGTGCCACTATTGCACTTGTGTGAGCATCTCATCAGGTAGTTTGCTTCTGAGTTAGAATTTGAGTTACTCAGACAGATGTTGGCTACTTTCCCCTGGTACCTCATGTAGCACCTTCCAGCACGAGATGGGCTAACTATCTGGGGACTGGTAGTCTTCTGGATTCCAACCAGGTATCTCCATGGTCCGTGCCCACAGCATATGGTGTCTTCAGCAGTAGGGTCTTACCATTAACCTCAGGTGGGTAATCAAGTGCTCTGACAGAAGTCTGTCTTGTTTGTTTTGGGAGATCTAATAGGTCTCTCTGATCAACAGCTCATGGTGGATGTAAACCACTTCTGGTCAAGATGGCATCTGTCTAACCATACCTCAACTCCCAGGGAAGGAAAGGCAAGAACTTTAGGGTTCACGGGTTTTTTTTAGGGGTTTGTAGATTCCAGTAGACCTCCAGTGGGAGGGCTTGGAGGAAAAAAGTAGGGAATCTGCTGATTCTCATGCTCTGGGGTAGCTCGTCCCCCAATCCCCTCAAGCATCTGTCTTATGCAGGCCCAGCTGCAGGTTCCTCGTGCACTAACTACAGGCTAAGTGGACCCAGATCAATAAGCTACCATAGCTTCCATGCACAAGTGCAATCCCACTCCCTATTCCTGAACCCAGGCCAACAGGCTAGTGTACCCCCTACCCTGAGTTCCTGCTACCATGGAGCTCCACGTGCAAATGCCGCTGCCCCCACCCCTGTGCACAGACCCAGGCTAGCAGGCTAGCTTTCCCCCAGGGGACCTCCACGTGGGAACACCATCGCACGTGCCGCCCCTCACCCCCATGCGTGGACCCAGGCCAGCAAGCTAGCATTCCCCTAGGGGACTTCCAAGCAGGAACACCATCCCATTTGCCACCCTCGCCCCCATGTGCAGACCCAGGCCAGCAGGCTAGATTCCCCCAGGGGACCCCCACGTGGGAATGCCTTCCCACTCCCCACCACCCAACCCTGTGTATAGACATAGGCCAGCAGGCTAGCATTCCCCCAGGGGACCTCCACTCATGAAAGCCATTCCTCTCCCAGCTGCCCCCCACCTAGGCCAGCAGGCTAGCATTCTCCTAGGGGACCTCCACGATCAATTCTATCCAACTCACCACTGTCCCCCACCCCCGTGAGCAGACCAAGGCCAGCAGGCTAGCATTCCCACTGGGGACTTCATGTGATATCCCCATATCTCCATCCTGCCTTGTCACAAGACCCAGCTGTCCCATCCACACCCTGCTACATGGTCCCAATGGACCTGCTGTCCCATCCCCTCACCCTTTAGCAATGAAGACACACCATACATTCCCATACTACCCCCTTCCATAGCCCAACTTCAACACCAGTCTGTTTTGTTCCAATTCCCCCCACGCCCTGTCCTCTAAGGCCACCTGGCCATGCAGTCCCATACCCTGAACCACAGAACAACAAGCCCCTTCCTCAGGTCCCCAGAGCCTCACAGGCTGCTTCTCTCTGAGCAGGCAAGCCTCATTGCCACCAGAAGCTTGCTGGAAGCAAACATAAAAGGGAATAATCACTGAATACACTGCAATGGTAGACTACAACTTCCTCCTAAATTAAATAAGATTCCTACACTGTGATGGGAAGACCACAGCGCAAAATGAATAACATGCAAAATCAAGTGCAAATAAGTCCAATTAGATTGTCCAGTCCCACAATGGATGTCTCTAATCAAAACATAGAAGAGACAACAGGATCAGAACCCCAAAATGAAGACACAAGCTATGCAAGCCTGACCAAGCAAATAGCAGAATTTGCAGAAAATCAACAAAGGGACAATAATTGTATGAATGCTGTGCTCATTAGATTAGACCTAATAGAAAAAAAAACCAGGAAGGGTTCCAAAGATAGTTAAATGATCTGAAGGAGATAGGGAAAAAAGGGGGGGACCTCAATAACCAGCTGGCTACCCTTAATGAAGACATAAAGAAATGCAAGGATGAACTCCAAGAAGCATTAACAAAATCAGAAAATGATGTGAAAAGGGAACTTGACCAAGGGAGAAGCATTAAGAAAATCAGAAAATGATTTGAAAAGGGAACTTGACCAAGGGATGGAAACAATACATTAAAAGGGAATAGAAAATACAAACCAAATTGAACAAGCCCAAAACTCTATAGAAGCTCTCAAGAAGAGTCAGCCATGTGGAGGATAGAAACTCAGAACTGGGCCGGGTGTGGTGGCGCAGGCCTTTAATCCCAGCACTCGGGAGGCAGAGGTAGGAGGATCGCGGTGAGTTCGAGACCACCCTAAGAAATCAGAGTTAATTCCAGGTCAGCCTGGGCTAAGTGAGACCCTACCTTGAAAAACCAAAAAAAAAAAAAAAAAAAAGAAAGATACTCAGAACTGGAAGAAGTGCTAGGATTAAAGGCATGCACCACCACGCCTGGAAAATTCAAGAACTTTTGTGAACAACATGTCTCAATATTTGGATCATGGGAATACCAGCAGGGGAAGAAAATCAGACCAAAGGCATAGAGAACTTATTCAACAAAATTATCAAAGAAAACTTTCCCATACTGTCAAAAAAAAAAAAAAAAAAGAAAAGAAAAGAAAAAGTCCCATTAAGTTACAAGAAGCTAACATAACTCCAAACAGACTGGACCAAAGGAGATATTCTCCAAGACACATTATCAATAAGACTCTAAACATCAATACCAAAGAGAAAGTCCTAAAAGAAGCTAAGGAGAAGCAACACATTACATATAAAGGTAACTCCATCAGAATTACTTCAGACTTCTCAATGGAATCCCTGAAAACAAGAAGGGCCTGGAATAGAACAATGCAAAGTATAAGAACTATGGCTTCCAACCCAAACTACTTTACCCAGCAAAAGTATCCCTCATAATAGATGGTGAAAAAAAAACTTTCCACGACAAAACTCAGCTTTACAACTATATGAACACAAAGCCAAACCTGCAGAGAGTACTACAGGGAATTCTCCACACAGAAGAATCAAATATCCAAACTCAAATGCCTACAAGAAGCAGATCCAAATAACCAAACTCAGAGAAGGCAAAAAACTACAAAGTCCAAGAAAATACCAAGCCACAAAACCCACCACGTTATGGAAGGGATTAAATCAAACCTCACAGTTATTACACTAAATATTAATGGTCTTAATTCACCCATCAAGAGACATAAGCTAACAGGGTGGATCAGAAAATTAGGCCCCTCAATCTGCTGTCTTGAAGAAACCCACCTCACCACTAAAGACAGACACCTCCTCAGGGTGAAAGGGTGGAAATGATATTACAAGCAAACTGAAATTAAAAAAAAAAAAAGCCATACTGATATCAGATAACATAGACTTCAAACCAAAAGTGATCAAAAAAGACAAAGATGGCCACTTCTTATTATCAAGGGCATGATCCAACAATAGGATATCACAACCATCAATCTTTATGCACCAAACATAGGTGCAGCACAGTTCATAAAACAAAACCTACTTGACAACAAAACAGAAATAACCACCAACACCATCATGGTTGGGGACTTCAGGACTCCACTATCAGCAATAGATAGATCATCCAAACAGAAAATTAACAAGGAATTAACAAGAGAGCTCAACAAAACCATATATCAATTAGACCTAATATACATTTACAGAATATTCTACCCAAAATCCACAGACTACACTTTCTTCTCAGCAGCCCATGGAACCTTCTCTAAAATAGATAATATACTGGGTCATAAAGCCTGCCTCCATATACTTAGGAAGAGCGACATAATTTCCTGCATGATATCAGATCACAATGCTGTATTGCTAGAAATTAACAACAAAAGATGCACCAGAAATCGCATCAGCTCCTGGAAATTGAAAAACAAACTTTTAAACATTAAATGGGTAGTAAACAAAATAAAAAATGAAATTGCAAAATTTCTAGAAATGAATGACAATGAGAACACAATGTACCAAAACTTATGGGACACAATGAAGGTGGTCCTCAGGGGAATATTCATAGCACTAAATGCCTTTATAAAAAAGACAGAGAGAACCCAAATCAATAACCTAACCATCCATCTAAAGGCACTGGAAAATCAAGAAGAATCCAACACAAAAGTTCCAGATGGAAAGAAATAATAAAGCTCAGAGTAGAAATTGATGAATTGGAAACTAAAAAAAAAAAAAAAAAAAAAAAAAAAAAAAAAAAAAAAAAAAAAAATTAAGAAATTTGCTGAAACAAAGAGTTGGTTCTTTGAAAAAATAAACAAGATTCATAAACCCTTGGCCAATTTGATCAAGCAAAAAGAAAGAGAGATGCTTCAAGTTAACAAAATTAGAAATGAAAAAAGAGAGATCACAATAGTCATTTAGTATTTAATAGTCAATAGTGAAATTGGGAGAATCATCAGTACTTATTTCAAAAAGTCTACTCCACAAAACAGGATAATATGGAGGAAATGGATGAATTCCTGTACACATACCATCTACCAAAGCTAAGCTCAGAGGAGATTAATCTCCTAAACAAATCTATCACACCCATTGAGAGTGAAAAAGGTAATCAAAAACCTCCCAAAAAAGAAGAGTCCAGAACAAGATGGATTCTCAGCTGAATTCTGTCAAACCTTCAGGGAAGAACTGAAACCAATTTTTCTCAAACTGTGCCACACAAACAGAGAGCAGGGAAAGTTCCCTTACTCCTTCTATGAAGCTACTGTCACCCTAATAACAAAACAAGGCAAAGATATCACAAGAAAAGAAAACTACTGGCCTATTTCCCTGATGAACATAGACGCCAAGATCCTGAACAAAATCCCCACAAACCAAATTCAATAACACTTCAAAAGCATTATCCACCTTGATCAAATAGGCTTAATCCCAGTAATGCAGTGGTGGTTCAACACACAGAAATCTGTCGGTGTAATACACCACACAAATAAACTTAAACACAAAAACCACATGATCATTTCCATACATGCAGAAAAGTCCTTTGACAAAACACATCACTTCATGATCAAAACATTGTAGAGAATAGGTATGGACAGTTTATATCTCAACATAATACAGACTATATATAAAGCTCCTAAAGCCCAAATAATACTTAGTGGGGAGAGACTGAAGGAATTCCCATTAAGATCAAGAATAAGACAGGAGTGTCCACTTTCACCTCTGCTCTTCAACATAGTACTGGAAGTCCTAGCTCAAGCAATAAAATAGGCGAAAGAAATAAATGATATGCAAATTGGAAAGAAAGAAGTTAAGTTAGCCCTATTTGCAGATGACATGATTCTGTACATAAGAAACCCGAGAACTTCCATCTCAAAACTCTTAAAGGTGATTAATTCCTTCAGAAAAATAGCAAGATACAAAATCAATGTACAAGAATCAGTAGTCTTTCTATATGCAAAAGAATGATATATAGAGAGAAATAAGTGACACTCTCCCATTTCCAATAGCATTTTTTAAAAAAAAACAAATCTTGGAATAACATTAACCAAGGATATGAAAGACCTATATAAGGAAAACATGAAAACACTCAAGAAATTGAGGAGGACATGAGAAAATGGAAAGACCGCCCATGCTCCTGGATAGGCAGAATTGACATTGTGAAAATGCCAATCTTACCAAAAGCAATATGCATATTTAATGCAAACCCAATAAAAATCCCAAGATTTTTCTTCACAGAGTTAGAAAACAAGATCTCAAAATTCATATGGAGTGGCAGAAGGACTCAGATATCCAAGCATATCCTCAGCAAAATAAACAGTTCTGGAGGCATCACCATACCTGATCTAAAGGTATATTACAAAACCATAGTAGTAAAAACAATATCGTAGTGGCATAAAAACAGGATTATAGACCAATGGAATAGAATTGAGGACCTGGACTTTGGGTCAAGTAACTTCAGCTACTTGATATATGGAATTGGACCATATCATTGTATTGTATATATGTAAGTAGAGGAACAGATTACAGGGAGTAGAAAGACCTAAGCAAGGTCAGGAGAAGAGATTGTATAAAAGAAGGGTGTGGGGAGAGTCAATTGAAATTCAAGATATTCTGAATAAGGCATATGAAAATCTACTTTCTTGAATAATGGCACATCCAGAAGCCATAGATTGTTACTAGAAAATTTTCAGTGCCAGGGATGGGATACCTTCCAGTGAGCTGTTGACCAGGGAGGTCTCTGTTGCCTCCAAAACATTATAGGCTATTGCCAAAGCCCTTGGTTTCCCATGAGAAAGAGATGGCAAGACCCTATTGTTGAAGACTTCACATGCCTGAGTTGCAAAGTCACTGAGAACTCAAGCTAGTGCTAAGCAGAAATCTTTCTCCCTGTATCCCAGCCAACTGAAAGTTGGAAAAAGCTGCACTGTATGCAGCCTTATGGGAGACAGAAGTCATCAGCAGTGAAAACAGTAGACACTGGAAGCCTCAAGTTTGGCCAAGTGACTGAATGAGTGCAACAGTGGCATGTCTGCTTTGGGGGAAACCAACTAATTGAACTGAAGGCCCACTCTATGGAATGGAATACATGCCTGGTACTGAAAACCTAATCATAAGCCTATGGCAGGGGAGGTCATGAGCCTTAGAGGTATGAAGCCTGCTCTTGTCCGGATAAATGCATATATTACTCTCACCAACTTGCCCTGAAAGCACTACACTTAATGTTCATATTCATATATTAATGCTGCTCTCATTTATGGTTAGAGAAGCTTCTCTTCTCAAATGGTGATGACCACTGGGATGACCCAAAAGGCACCATAGTGCTGAGAAGAAGAGACAGAGGAGTGTCCAGCACTGAAATATCTCATACCCTCCAAGGCTCAGGGTCCATTGCAGAAGAGGTGGCAGAGAGAATGTAAGAGCCAAAGAAGGGTACCACTCCTTACATATTACTGGCCAGGCAAAAATTGGCCTCAATATCCAAGACCGTACAGTGCCTAGCAATACCTACACAAGACCCTCATAGTAGGAGAAAAAGATGATGACATGAAATTTAAAGAGAAACTAATAGAGAGAGGGAGGGGATAATATGAAGAGCAGAGTTATGAAGGGGAAAGCAGGGGAGGGGAGGAAAATACCATGGTTTGTTGTCTGTAAGTGTAGAAGTTGTCAATAAAATATATATGCATATATTTAAGAAACAAAAAAAAATACAGGATTATAGACCAATGAAACATAATAGAGGACCTGGACTTTGGGCCAAGTAACTACAGCTATGTGATATTTGACAAAGGCCCTAAAAATGTAGGATGGAAAAAAAGACCGCATCTTCAACAAATGGTATGGGACAAACTGAGTGACCATATGCAAGAAAATGAAACTTGATCCACACATCTTGCCATGCACAAAAATCAAGTCCAGGGCTGGAGAGATGGCTTAGCGGTTAAGTGCTTGCCTGTGAAGCCTAAGGACCCTGGTTCGAGGCTCAACTCCCCAGGACCCACGTTAGCCAGATGCACAAGGGGGCGCACGCGTCTGGAGTTCGTTTGCAGTGGCTGGAGGCCCTGGCGCGCCCATTCTCTCTCCTTTCTATCTGCCTCTTTCTCTCTCTGTCTGTCGCTCTCAAATAAATAAATAAAAATAACAAAAATATATTTAAAAAAAAATCAAGTCCAAATGGATCAAAAACCTCAATATAAAACCAGAAAACTTTGCTATTGCTGAAAATTTTTGATGGCTATACAACTGACAGAGACATAATTTCTAGAATCTACAAAGAACTCAAAAACCTAAACAATAAAAAGTCAAACGACTCATTCACAAAATGGGGCAACTAACTGTACAAGGGGTTCTCAGAGGAAGAAATACAAATGGTAAACACACACTTAAGAAAATGTTCATCACCCCTAATCAACAGGAAAGTGCAAAGTAAAACAACTAATTACACCTTACCCCAGTAAGAATAGCAAGCATTAAAAAATCAAATACTGCTGAGGATATAGAAAAATAGGAATCCTCATTCACTGTTGGTGAAAATGTATGATGGTACAACCACTATGGAAAGCAATATGGAGCCTCCTAAAAAGGATGACTATAGAGCTACCAACAGACCTAGTTATTCTCTTACTGGGCATTTACCCTAACAGCTTCAGGCCTCAGTTCAGTGAGATTTGCTCAACCATGTTTATAGCTGCTCAATTCATAATAGGTAAGAGCTGGAATCAACCCCGATGTCCATCATTAGATGAATAGATAACCAAGATGTGATGGAATTCTACACAGCAGTAAGGAAAAATGACACAATGAAATTTTAAGAAAAATGGTCAAACTTGGAACAGATCATTCTCAGCAAACCCACCCAATAACAGAAAGATAATCGTTTCATGCTCTCACTCCTCTGTGGCTCCTAACCTGAATCTTCCCAAGATGCTGACATACCTAATAAGCATCTTGAGGACCAGACAATAGGGAGGGTAGAGTGGGATGGGAAGGTAATATGAGGGGGGGGGGCACAAAATTGGACCTAAATGGCAATGGTACCATAAAATTCTATATCCTACAAGACAGACTAAATGATTGAACCTTCATCACATCCTTAGAGGGAACACCTGAATTGCAGGGCCCTAGAAAGGGTATGAAAAAGACTAACCTTAATCTTCCCACTGTTTTTATTCTCTCTCTCTTCTCTCTTTCTCTCTTATATTACCTATCTTTTTCTTCCTTCTTTCCCTTGGTGCTGGCCTGTAACTCCCAGTACCAGCATGCAGTGAACATCCACAATAGCTGTTGATAAGAGAGACCTACAAGTTTTTTACAAAAGAAGACAGAATTCTGTCAGAGCACTTGATGACCCACCAAAGGTTAGTGGTAAGACCCTACTGCTGAAGACACCATATGCTGTTGGTACAGAACATGGAGTGACCTGGCTGGAATCTGGAAGAGAGTCAGTGCCCAGACAGTTAGCTTATCTAGTGCCAGGAGGTGTTACATGAGCAACTGGGGGAAAATGACCATCTGTCCAAGCAACTCGTGGTCTAAGCTACTCAGCAGCAAGCAACCTGATGGGATGGTTACACAAGGACAATAGTGGCACTCAGCTATGGTGGGTAACCAACTGCTCTTGATTTGGCTAACAGATCCACTCAGTGGAACAGAACCCACAGCTGGATCAGGGAAACAAGTCAGAACCATATCCAAAAAATAAGCCTGCTCTCCATTATCAAGCTTCCACCAATTGTGGGCTACAAGAGGGCCTACACTTATTAAATTCTCTCAAAAATAATAATGGTTATCCCATTTATTTGGTAATGATTTCACTGTCCATTGGAGAATTTGCTTCTCTTTTTCAGATGGACACAGATCCTGAGGAGAGAATCAGCCCATCGCACCTCACCAGGGCCCCTGCTGAAAGTATAGAGTAATTGTGGAAATGAGCAAAAGTGTTGCTTTCTTGATGAATCTGGTATCAGCACAAGGGTGAAGGAGATAGACAGAGAGAACACTCAACTCCTACCAAACCAGATACACAGAGGCTCCCAAGACCTCATCACTGAAGTAGACCGAAAATAAACCCACCATGGCTCAGGGAAATTTGCAGAAGAGGGGGCGGAAAGATTGTTAGTGCCACATGTTGGTACATTATGAACAAAGACATTATCTCTTACCCATAACTGATGGCTAACCCCACAATGCACGACCTACCTTCCCCAACATGGCCAAGGCAGGAGGACAGGGAGGGGGCTAATGATGGTACCAACAAGGCTATATACAAACTGTACATAACTAAAAAAATGATCCTGCATTTTTATTGGTATTGCGTTAAATCTATATATTGCTTTGGTAGAATTGCCATTTTTACCATACTAATTCTACCTACCCACCAGCATGGAAGGTCTTTCCATCTTCTCAAGTTCTCCTTTACTTCTTTTTTGAGTGTTTTTATTATATAGGTCTCTCACATCCTCGATTAGTGTTATTCCAAGGCATTTAATTATTATTATTATTTTTTTTTGCTATTGAAAATGGGACAGCCTCACTGATTTCTTTCTCTGTATATTTGTCTTTGCAAATAGTAAAGCTACTGATTTTTGTGTGCTGAGTTTGTTTCCTGCCACTTTGCTAAAGGAATTTATTACCTATAGAAGTTTTGAGATGGAGACTTTTGGGTCACTTATATATAGGATCATGTCATCTGCAAACAGGGCTAACTTGACTTCTTTCTTTCCAATTTGAATCCCTTTTATTTCTTTCTCCTGCCTTATTGCTTGGGCTAGTACTCTAGAACTATATTGAAGAGCAATGTTGAAAGTGGGCTCCCCAGTCTTGTTCCAGATCTCAGTGGGAACACCTTGAGTTTTTCCCTATTAAGTATTATTTGGGCTTTGTGTGCTTTATATATTGCCTTTACTGTGTTGAGATATAAACCCTTCATGCCCATTCTTTCCAGTGTTGTGATTATGAAGTGGTGTTATATTTTGTCACAGGCCTTCTCTGCATCAACTGAGATGATCATGTGATTCTTATGGTTAAGTTTATTTATGTGGTGTTTTTTGTTGACCGAGTTTTGTTGACCTGAAGATGTTTTGGATATACCAGGACTATGCAAAGGCTACCATGGAGCGTACTGTTGGCCTGGGATGGAAGTGTTCCCTGGCTATACTGTCCAGCTGGAGGGGCAGAATTAGAAAATCTGGAGACTGTCAGTCTCTGGCTATACTGAATTTGAACTGTAGATGTTTGATGTTTGTTTGATGGTGGTTGAGTTTGCTCTGTTCTAGTCTTTTCTTGCCATGCCTTATACCAGTTGAAAATGTTTACTTTGTGCCTTTATATGTTGGAAGTATTTAACTTGTTTGATTTTACAGGACTCACTATCTTAAATTGGTCAAGACTGTGAGAACCTTTGAAGTTGGACTGAGTACAATTTACAATGTGTGATGGCTATGAATCTGTTGGGGGCCAGGAGCAGAATGTGTTGGTTTGAATAGATGGCTCTCAATATATTCACTGTTTTATTAGTTTTTAGTTTGCATCTGCAGCCACCTGGCTGGAAGCAGTGTCACTGGATGGAACTCAACGTGTGGTGGTGGGCTGGAGATTTTAATCTAAAGATATGCAAAGTGTGCCTAGCTGGAGTTCCTGCTGTGTGGCTTTTGGCTTGTGCTCTCTCTCTCTGCTTGGATCTGTGAAGGCAGGCCAGCTTCTTCTGCCATTATGGAACTTCCCCTTGATCTGTAGGCTTCAATAAATCCCTTCCTCCATAACTGTGCCTGGTCTGGAAGTTCATCTCAGCGAACCTGAATTTGTCTGCTACACTGACTTTCTCTTAAATAAGTGCATATCAAGCTGGGCATGGTGGTGCGCGCCTTTAATCCCAGCACTTGGGAGACAAAGGTAGGAGGATTGCCGTGAGTTCAAGGCCACCCTGAGACTACATAGTAAATTCCAGGTCAGCCTGGACCAGAGTGAGACCCTACATTGAAAAAAAAATAAAACTACATATCAGCTAAGCATGTGACCACATGTCTATAATCCCAGCATTTGGGAAGCTGAGGTATGAGAATCATGAGTTCAAGACTATCCTGGTTCTGTAGCAAGACAGTGCCTCAAAAATAGTCAGAGTGAGGAATTGGTAAGCTTGGTGTGGTGGCACACATCTGTAGGATCAGCAGTCCAAGGACATCCTTCGCTGCACTGTGAGTTAGATGCTTGGGCTACATGAGACCTTATCTCAAATCAAAAATTAAGGAATTGCTGGTAATTATCGTTAACAGTACAAATAAGAAAATTGTTATTATTATTTGATTTTCTGTTAAGTATCACTATAAATGTACACATTATTAACTATTAAACTATATAAATTAGTTATCATTTTTTTGATGCTCTGTTTATCTTTAAGCAACAGTGGTCCCCTAAAATTCTTTAGTCTTAATTGTATGCTTTTCATGGGATTGAAGGCACAGTTTGCTAGGGGTTGGCTATAGTACAGGCAAGAGGAAGTTGGAAATGTAGTGAAGGCTTACAGGTGGAATGACATCGAACAGTCACATTTACCAAACAGATGGCAAGGAAAGAAAGCTGACATGAAACCAGAAGGGACCATGAAGCTTTATTTTGACATGCTACTGTCTTTTCTAGATGCAAAGAATGATTTTTCATGGACACCTATAATCATTTTGTTCTGCCACCCACTAATTTGCAAAGAGCTGCATTGAACTTGATGTTTTCACCCACATTTCTACCCAGATAAAGGGAGAAACTCCGGAGTTTGCTAATTTCTCACAGCAAAACTATTTGTGATTGAAAATAACTCAAAATCATAACTACTTTTCCAATAAGTTTGAGTACTTTCTGAATTTATTGCCAAATGCAATAAATATACAAATACAACTTTTCTCTTTACTCGAGATTTCATTCATGTTGGGTTCAAATCTCCTACATGAATGATTAATTCTGAAGCTGGAAGAAATCAAACTATTTAGATCATTTGACCTGTCAGTATTAAAGGAGTAGATGGCTTCACTGCAGACAAATGTAAGCCATCTGTACCATCCAATTACATTATGAGGCTAAAAATTGAAAACTAAGTTCCAATCATCTGAAAACCAAGTACTTAAACATTCTAAGCCTTAAAAGAAGTATGAAACTATGAAGAGTCTTTAAAGCTAAGCAAATTTTCTTTGTTTAATGAGTATCATTTTTTATGAAGCTGTGATGCTACTCTTACAATAACAAGCAACCTCATCATGTGATGTGTTTTTCCAAGCCACTTAAATTAGCTAACGCAGACTAGAAAGGAAGGATGGCTGCCATAGGGGCAACTGAACAGGGAAGGATTTGGCCCTTGGCCACTTTGACCTTATTAATGTATGATCTCTGCATTGAAGAGAGTCAGGCTGGGGAGATGGCTTAGTGGTTAAAGGTGCTGGCCCAAGTTCAATTCCCCAGTACCCATGTAAAGCCAGATGCACAAAACAGTGCATATATCTGGAGTCTGAAGTAGCAAGAGGCCTTAGCTTTCCTTTCTTTCTCTCTCTCTTTCCAAAAAAATATTTGGGGGCTAGGGAGATTGCTCAGCAGTTAAAGACATTTGTTTGCCAAGCTTGCTGGTCTGGGTTCAATTCCACAGTACCCACCTAAAACCAGATACACAAAGTGGTGAAGATTTCTGGAGTATGCTTGTAGTAGTGGGAGGCCCTTGTGTACCTCTGTCTCTCTCTCTTTCTCTCTCTCACTCCTTCCATCTCTCCCCTTTCTTACGCTCTGAAATAAATAAATAAAATATTTTTTTTTAAAAAAGAGTCCAGAGATGTGTGTGAGCCTTGGGGAAAGAAGGCTTGCATTCATTATTAACAGCCATAGTAATTCAAAAAAAAGTGTCAACACGTTGTATCACCACATTCTGTTCCTAACATTTATAAACACAGTCTCTAAGCTTCAAATTATTTACCCCACATCACATGAAACAAACCAAACAAATAAAAACAAAAGAAACATTTATATTTTATTTATTGACTTATAAAATCCTTCCTGTGTATAAACAGCACATGCGTATAAAAGAATTGCTTGAATAAAAATGTATTGAAATGGATTTATATATTTAATATGCTTCTTTTGATATCAATAACACTACGGAGAATGAAAAAAATAAAAGAAGGGGAGACAACCACCTGCTAAAGGTTAAATGGGGGGGGGGCTACACTGTGTAACTTAATTCAATGATAACTCAATAAAGTTCACCCCTACTTCTTTAATATAGCATGTTGGTACTTCTAAGAACACTAACCACAAAAAATAAATGAATATGGCTTCAGACGCTGCAGATGACAGTGGGAGGCCTGATTTAATTTTCTTGTATGAAGTCTTCTTGAATTGTGCCACTTGTAGAATTTGTTCTTGACTTTTGGAAACATAAAATGTCCATGCCAGTGAGAACTAATTAAGAAATCTAGGCCTCTATGACTGAGCTCATTTTGTTCAGGTTGATTGCATGCTCAAGTTTATCTCAAGATACTCATGTGGTCTATCCTGTTACCAGCTATTTCAGTAGGATTAAGAGTGCTGCCTTGGGCTGGAGAGATTGCTCAGTGGCTAAAGTGCTTGCCTATTGATTCCCCAATACCTATGCAAAAGTAGATATGCAAAGTAACGCATGTGTTTGGAGTTATTTCACAGTGGCTGAAGGCCCTGGTGTGTCCATTTTCTCTCTCTCTCTCTCTATTTGCAAATAAATAAATAAAAATTAAGAAAGAAAGAAGGAAGGAAGGAAGGAGAAAGAAAGAAAGAAAGAAAGAAAGAAAGAAAGAAAGAAAGAAAGAAAGAAGAAGGAAGGAGGAAGGAAGGAAAGAAAGAAAGAAGCTGGATGTGGTGGTACACGCCTTTAATCCCAGAATTTAGAGGCAGAGGTAGGAGGATCGCCCTGAGTTCAAGGCTACCCTGAGACTATATAGTGAATTCCAGATCAGCGTGGGCTAGAGTGAGACCCTACCTCAAAAACCATAAGAGAAAGAAAGAAAGGAAGGAAGGAAGGAAGGAAGGAAGGAAGGAAGGAAGGAAGGAAGAAAGGAAGGAAGGAAGCAAGCAAGCAAACAAGCAGGTAGGTAGGCAAGAAAGCAAGCAAGAAAGCTGCCTTATGCTGGAGAGAAGAGATGGCCCAGCAGTTAAGGCACTTGCTGAGTTTGACTGCTCAGTACCCATGTCATGTCAGATGTACAAGGTGGCACAAGTGTCTGGAGTTTGCAGGGGTTAGAGGCTATGGTATGCCCATTCTCTGCCTGCCTATTTCTCTCTCTCTCTCATAAGTAAATAAATTAAATATAAAAAGAAAAGAAGTTACCTAGCTCAACACTACTTAATACAATCAACAAGAATGGCATCACACAAAGCCATGAAGCAAGACTGCTACCAAATCATTACTTCAGGTTTGAAATCAGCTTGCAGGACAAAAGTTCAAATTCTGCTTAGTAATAATCTCCAGTAATCTCGGCTACCATTAGCAAAAAGAAAAGGTCAGGGTACCCCTTCCTTACAACATGTCTGAATCTCACAGACATGCGGTTCAGTGAAAGAAGCCATATACAAACAGTAGGTAGTTGGGATTCTATTCACATGAAGTCCAAGAATGAACAAATTAATCCTCAGTAACAAAAGTCAGAATAATGGTTACTCTGTGTGGTGGGTATTGACAGAGAAGGTCACGAATGAGATGACCTTAAAAGATGCTGGAACTTTTCTATAGCATTCATCTATAATTGCTATGTAGGGTATTATATGTGAGCAAAATTGACTGAAGTATACACTTTGTGCATTTGACTGTGGGGAAAGTTCTGTCTGAAGAAAAACAATTGAAAGAATTCTGATGAAGTACCCAACTAAGCTTTAAGTTATAGAAAACAAAGCACTTCTGGATAGTTCAAAGGCTACAGTTTCCCTTCTGTAGGGCTGTTCTTTGACTACTCTATGAGTTACAGAGTCTAGATCTCATTTGCCTTTTCCCAAGCTCACCAAAGGCATTGAAGACCAAGCCTCTAAGCAAAACTAGCACATGGAAGAATGTGTTTAAAGCAGAGAAATTGAGATGTTTGGTTTTCCATAATGGTCACAAGCCTAGGCCTCAGGAATATGTTTGTTATTAAATGAATCTGTCCTGGTGCTTTCTGAGCACTACATGCTTTTGAAGGCTTAGCCAGTTCATAGATGAGCAATTGCAGAAGGGTCCCTGCTATCATACACCTTATCCTCAGGCAGCAAGGAGAAGACAAGCAATTCAAACAGAAATGCACAAAATGCTCTCAGCTGCTGGTAACTGCTACATGGGGAGGGGCTGTTCTAGACGGAGGAGTCAAAGAAAGCCTCTCTGGAGAGGTGACATGGGATCTGCGACCTCAGTGAAGAAGCAGAGCCAGCCATGCAGAAAACCAGAGAAACAGTGAGCCAGGAAGACAGAACAGCAAGCCGGAGCCCTGGAGGAGGGAGAAGCTTGACATGCTTGATAAATACAAAGAAGGCTGCCAGGGCCAGACCACAGAAAGAGCAAAGACAGCATATGAGCAAACACAGGAGACAGTCTCTGAAGCCATCTGAAAGGGCATGCACTTGATTGTAAAGGAAGCGGCAAGTTACTGGAGGGATGCAAGGATAAGAGTGGTGTAGATGAGAAGGAGTTGGATGAGGCATGTTTGGGCGTAGAATTGACAAGATATATGGATGAAATGGTGAAGAGGATGCAGCAAAATTAAAAATAGCTGCTTGGTATTATGCCGGAGAAGCTGTGGTGGGAGGGATGATGGTTTCAATCACCATGCTCACAGAGATTTGAGAAATTCACATACTTGGGAAAACAGATTCACTTTGGACAGTTGAGTTTCAGCTACCTTGAAAAGCCATATCACAAATGGACATATTTGACTTCAGCAGGTGAAACTACAGCTATATGAAGTTCAAAACCACCATGCAGACAGAAAAGCAGCTTTAGGCTTATGTCTGACATGGAGATGGGCTAACTAAATTTGTGGGGCTTTGTTTTGTTTTTTGGAATAAGGACAATATGTTTTTCGTATACTAAAGATTGAACCCAGAACTTCACACATGCTAAGGGAGTACTCTGCCATTGAGTTACAGTCTCAGTCTAAGAGGCTAGAATTCTGAGAATCAACAAAGGTATTTCTGACATCATTCTGCTGTAGTCCTTAGACAGAAATCACTAGAAGGCTTATTAAAGGGAATATATCTATCCATATCGTTATCAGTTATGGCAACCCCATTAGACAGATGACTAAGTTTAAAATTGTTTTTTAGTCTTGAAATAATGTTAGTAAATATGCTATTGGTAGAGATGTCTGCCATCAGATCTTAAAAAGCTAGTTGCAAAATATTTAAAAAATGATGTGCTGTGGAGATGGCTCCATCACATGCCTCACAAGTATGGGTACCTGAATATGGATTCCCAGAATCCATATAAAAATCTGGATGCAAGCCGGGCGTGGTGGTGCACGCCTTTAATCCCAGCACTCGGGAGGCAGAGGTAGGAGGATCACCGTGAGTTCAAGGCCACCCTGGGACTCCATAGTGAATTCCAGGTCAGCCTGGGCTAGAGTGAGACCCTACCTCGAAAAACCAAAAAAAAAAAAAAAAAAAATCTGGATGCAGGCTGGAGAAATGGCTCAGTGGTTAAGGTGCTTATGTGCAAAGCCTAATGTAATGACCTGGATTCAATTCTACAATACTCACTTAAAGCCAGAGTTCACAGCAGCTGGAGGCCCTGGCATGCCCATATTTTCCCCCTCTTTCTCATTATTCATTTATAAATGAACAGATAAATAAATAATCTGGATGCTATAGCAAGTATCTGTAGTCCCAATATGTCTACTGGGAGAAGGGACATGAAGACAGGAAAGTCCCCTGGAAGCTCACGGGCCAGCTAGCCTGACAAATGTTGCAGTGAATGAGAGACCGTTCCTCCAAAGAGGTGAAGACCAAGACCTGACTGTTGTTTTCTGATATACACATGCATGCCATGGCACATGTGTCTGCACTCACCCAAATGAACTCATACACTGTTGCAGTGACCTTCTCATTGCTGGGACAAAACATATAACCAAAAGCAGCACGTAGAAGGAAAGAGTTCAGTTTGGCTAATAGGGGAAATTTCAATGTGGGTAACATCAAGAGTGGGCAAGATTGTGAACATCCAGAAAGCTAGACTAATAAACCTTCAAGGTCTTCTCCAGCAATGCTCCACTTCCAAAGGCTCCACTTCACCAGCTGAGGATTGAGTAGGAGGCTTAATCACAAACACAGGACACTATGGGGGACATTTTATACTCAAACCACCACAAATACCAACAATTTTCTAAACATATAGGCCACTTTCATTAATACCTGGACAAATGGAATTGTATAAGAATGCTTATTTTAGCACTGATTTGGAAACAGTTGTAATATGCATAACTAGAAAACTAGCCAAATAAATTACAGCTTCTTACATAGGACAGTACATAGCCATTACAAATAAGAAATATCAAGCTGGGCGTGGTAATGCATGTCTTTAATCCCAGCACTCAGGAGGCTGAGGTAGGAGGGTTGCTGTGAGTTCAAGGCCACTCTGAGACTACATGGTGAATTCCAGGTCAGTCTGGGCTAAAATGAAACCCTACCTCATAAAAACCAAAAAGAAGAAGAAAAAGAAAGAAAATATCTGTAAGTATTGACATTTATATATACATACAGTATGTAGGTAAATATGAAGGATGAAAAATGCAGCCTAGTCTCATTTTAGATAAGAAAAACAAAGATCTTCTAAAAGGTCAAATTAAGTTTTTGTTCATTATTGTGATATTGCTATAATATTCAGATTTTTGTAGTAATCATATATTACTTTTGTAATATAAAAATAGATTATCTTCTAAAGTTGGGTGATATAGTCCTCACATTAAGTGTATGAAAGAAACGTAGCATTTCAATGTTAGGGATGCAGTCATCAAAAAGTCACAAATACAGTAGAGTTTAGAAAGAACTGTAGCTTTTGAAAAAAAAAAATTTAAAGGGGAGAAGTAGAGAAGTCTTTTCATTTTTAATACAAACTTGGAGCTTGAGTTAAAAGAGTTGGCAATAAGCTGCCTGCTTTGCATCTTCTCTCTTAAACATCATTTCCTCTGACCAGACTGCACTCGTAAAGCAACATCACAGGGCACAGCTTCTCTCAAATAGTCAATTGCTTTGGGGAGACTGCATAGTTTTCTTGGTAATTATTTCACATAGATTATAAAGGTGGGCCAGGAAAACGTTACTGACTTCACATGAATGCCTTACATGGTAAAATATATATATATATATATATATATATATATATATATATATATATATATATTCTGAAGGAAAACAATCATGGAAATGTCAATTCCACCAAAGTTAAAATATATATCTCATGCAATTTTAGTAAGAATCTCAAGACAGCTTCTTTTAACTAAAATGCCTTTGAGAGAGTAGAAGTGTGAGAATAATTAGTCATTATGAATGATTTTCTAGACAATAAATGTACTACATGCACAAAAGAGTATTTGCTTACCTTGAAAATGAGTACTATGTAACTGGAATTAAATAAAAGTAAAGAAATAAATTCCAATAAAGTTAATATATATATTTCATTCAATATGAAAAATATGTCTTAAGTTAATACATGGTTATATCACTGGCTTTTCACCTGTAAAATATGAAGTTGGATCCGTACCTCACTACATGCACAAAAAATAAGCTCCAGATGGGCTAAACACTTAAATGAAAAGCATAAAAAAATCTAAGCCTAAATCGTTAGGATATATGTATTAATGAAGGGTTGAAAGGCTTTTTAACAATGAGATCCATAGGTTATAAAAGATCTATTTAGCTGCATAAAATTTAAATGTACTTGTACTGCATAAATGTCATTAATATAAACAAAAGATAATATTTGAGTGCACACAAAAGGTAATGTGTTGCAAATTAATCTTTTCAAGTAACCAGACAATCCCAAATTTTAAAAATGAGTAATAAAAAAAGAAAGAAATTCAAATTGGAGTAAATCCAAATGGTCAATTATTATGTGAAAATTGCTGGGCTGGAGAGATAGATGGTTTAGTAGTTAAAGTGCTTGCCTGCAAAGCCAAAGGATCCATGTTCGATTTCCCAGGGCCCATGTTAAGCCACCTGGAGTTCGTTTGTAGTGGCTAGGACCCTGGCATGCCAATTCTATCTATATAACTGCCTCTTTCTCTCTCTCTTTCTATCATTCTCAAATAAATTCATTTTTAAATAAACTGCTTAATGACAAGCTACTACTTGGCTGATATTAAAGAGTATAGCAATTACCTCCTGGGAAATATATTGTGATAAGCAGCATCACATATTATAATGGCTATGAAAGGATCGAGTTAGTGCAAAAAAATATGTGTTATTGATAAAAACAGCATGCATGACATACAAATAGATGTGGAAGAAAATGTGACATGTTTAAGGGATGGTTACCAAAAACAGGTTTATCTCTACTCTAAATAGTGGAGTTTCAAGTATTTGCCATTTCTTATACTTTTTGAATTTTCTACATAATCTGTGTGACATGATATCATCAATTAAAATGAAATAAAATAAATTCCTAAGAAACAAGAAAATATCTGAATAGACTATTCTTTCAATCTTCCCTCCTCTGCATTCATTTGTAATTCAAGTTTGGTTTTTTGTTAACAGGAGTGGGGTTCAGGGTAAGAGTAGGGGTTTAGAAATTATGTTCACAGAGGAAAGAGGGTGATTGGATGTCTCTGAATGAGATTCAGATTGAATGACATAATGCAATGCTCCCTTAAGTTTCCATTTCATCTTTTTGCCATTTCTATTTTAGTAACCTTTGACATTTGAAGAAACAAAAGCCTACAGTCCTCTTTGCTCCTCTCTCTCTCTCTTTCTCTCTCCGGGCACACTATAACAATTGTTAGAGAATAGTCTGTACACTGACTGCCTCTTACCTTGTTCCCTTCTGTTGCTGAGTTCAAGACAACACAACACAACACAAAGCAGGACAAAGTGAGTCTTGACTTTGCCATTTTACTGAAGATTCTTTCTGCTTGCATTTTAAACTTTCATCCCTACTTGTCATCTAAGGGCCATCTACAAGCGGAAAGCTGAACTGACACCATCTGCCCAGCTTGTCTAGTGGCTTATAATGACTAGTTGTAACGAGGCACAATGTGGGCTACAATGTAAGCCTGTGTCTTAACAACAAGTGGGCTGTACAGCATTGAGAGATAAGAAGTGCCCTTTATTCCCATGTACGTTATGGGGGAAAAAAAAGACATACATAGAATCATTGCCATGCTAAGTTTTTTAAGGCAATAAAAGTGTTTTGAATTCCTAGACATCCTACGGGTTTCAGTTTTATAAAATGTGCCATCTATTTTCTTTCTTTTTCCTTGAATCTTTTAGTATCACACATTTAGCCTGGCTCTTTCCCTTGTCTAGAGGCCAGGGAGGCTTCCTAGCATATGCTTATGCAAGAAGTATGTTTGCCTTCTTTCCAACCTTGCCCCCGCACTCTCCTCACCATGCAAAGCTGAGAAACAGAAAGTCTATACAGATCCTCAGAGCCTCCTGTGTGCAGATTCCAAGGGAGTTGGAGCTCTGAGGGGAGGGAAAAGCATGGCCCTTCCCTAGGAAAGAGTTCCCAGGGAGCATTCCTCTGTCTCCATGGATACCTTTTGCCAGGCCTAGAATGTGACCCTGGGGTCTCTCTCCCCATTGCTGAACAGAAAAGAAGTCATGCACATAGCAGCCAGGATTGTACTCTGTAACACTGCTAAGCAGTCACCTGGTGATCCAAGAGGCGACTAGAATTTGTCTCGGTTTAATACACACTTACTGAGTGCCCACTGCATGAGAGGCTTTTGACTGGAAATTGATGGATAATCTTTGACCAAGAAAGATGATTTTTTTATCATGTTAAAAGAAAGTGATAAAATAAGAAAACCAAAATAGTAAGACCTGACTATAACCATAAAAGAAGTACAATCAAGGTTTGACCTATGTAGAAAAAATGATGTGGGACAGGCAGTTAGGAAGTGGGGACATTCGGCAAGAATTAACCTTTGGAGCTGGAATTTAAAATATAGGAACTTACATAGCACAAAGGCAAAAAGCAAAAAGGCTATTTAATCTGCAAGAGCCTCACGTTCACAGGCAAGAAAGGCACAAGAGAGCAAGGTGCAGGCGATGGAGAGCAACAAAGGCAGAGGGCCTGGACTCACAGACAGGTACAGGACAGTAAGCAGTTTGCTTTTTCATCCTGTTAAAAAGCTGTCAAAAGGTTTTACAAAGGGAAAGGCATAAGTAGTTTGTTAAAAAATAAATAAATAAAAGCATGGTCACAATGAGGGAAGCCAGTCAAAATGACAATAGTGGTGCAGTGGTGTAAGCTACTGGAGAATTTATCAGACAGAGTTAAGAGGAGGGCAAGTTTCCATCAAGGGGAAATGATGGAAGCTCCAATCAATCTTAGAGTATAATGATGGGACAAGTGTGGGTGGGGTGGGGGTTCCCAGTAAGAATGGGATTAATTTAGTAACAGACTAATCATAGGGGAAATAGAAAATAGTTTTATTTATTTATTATTCCTGTATTTTAATGTTTAAGAAATGCTGTTAAGACTTCTTCAACCTGGTACACAACAAAGTTTAGGCTATATCTTTTCGGGGGCCTGGAAGACTATTAGATGGGAAACGATTTTGAGGATTCAGTCAGGCTTCCTCTTTAGTTGATACAGACAACATTGATTGTTTGGGCCATTTTAGATTATACTTGATGTGAACAAGTGGGACCCTTAGTGGAGTAGGGGCAGGGAGGAGGGGAATGATGGTACCAACAGTTGATGTATCCACACTAAATTTCAACTAAATTTAAAAAAAAAAGCATGCCTTTGTTTCTTGATTCTTTTGTTTGTTCCTGGCCAAGAAGGTATGTAAATGAAACCATATACAAGTTAAAATAAGGGCTTCGGCAACTCAACAAATCACATTACATTTCTGGTAAAATCAGGCACATCTCTTGGAAGACTTTTTAAAAAATTTTTAATCTGACACCTAATTACTATCATTACTATCATTCACATGTTTAAGAAGACTTAACACTACAGCTGGGTTGGAGGACTGAAAGCCAGCAAAGCTCCTCTTTGGGAGCAGGATGGACTTAGAACTCCTCAACAGTCGCTCTCAAAGAACTCCCCAAGCCAGAGTGGTTCAAGTTCTTGTCTATGGTTAGTCAAGAACTGAGAAACGTACACATGAAGAAGGGTAAATTATGAAAGATTTATTTTAAGACAGTAAAAAGTAAGAGAGAATAAAAGCATAAAAACTTCCAAGCTAACAGGGATTTCCCCATCTTGCTGGGAGAGGTCCCAAGAGGGAAAAAACAGGAAATCCTCTGGCAACTTAGATCTGATTTTTCCATAAATTAGACAACCAAATGGGACGAGCCTCATTGCCAGTGCAATCATTTATGAAGGGCTTTGATTGGCTGGTGTGTCCAGAACACAGACTTAGAAAGGGGTCACCCATGGATGGGGGAAGACTGTGAAAAGTTACAGAGGAAGAAACAGGAAGCCCCTCCTTATCATCATATTGAATCACACTAGAGGGTTGTAGTGTCAGGGTGGCAGCCATGTTCTTCGGGTCCTGTCCCTAGCTGACTACCTGCAAAAGACAGTTTGCTCCTAACCTTTATCAGTTTTATGACTGGTATCAGGCAGGATCAAAGCATCTAGCCCTCATTCTCATCTTTTAAAATTTTTTTTTTTGTTTTTTATTACTTATTTGAGAGAGAGATGGAAAGAGGCAGGCACAGAGAGAATGGGCACGGCAGGGCCTCCAGCCAATGCAAACAAAGTCCAGATGTATGTGTCACCTTGTGCATCTGGCTTATGTGGGTTCCGGGGAGTCAAACCTGGGTCCTTATGCTTCTCAGGCAAGCATCTTAACCACTAAGCCATCTCTCTTCTACTTGGAAAAAACAAAAGAGAATTCAAATTCCAGAATCTACCCAAACCAAATTCTGTTACCTTGTTAACCTCTTTCTCTTCACATTTAAACATGGACAGTAAAATCTGTAAAGATTAAATGAGCTAGTATGTGCAAAGCCCCTAGACCGGTATCTGACATGTGTGACGCTGGTGGGGTTTTGTTGTTGACATTGCTGTTAATTCTGAACTTCCCTCCCTAAGGTAAGTGATAAAACCACTCTCTCTCAATGCCCAGTAGGATGTGATGGAGTTGGGACAATTGAAGAATGAAGTATAAGCTGTTTTTGTGAAAAGATCCCCTCTGCCCAACACCTGCACTTTTAGATTCTACACCTTGGTGTTTGGCTTTTGTCCCCATAAACCTTGGTCCTGCCCTCTTAGGAAACAAACTCCTCACCCAAAGAAGTCATGATGAAGTAGCCACCAAACGTGGTCCAATTTAGTTTCCCTCAATTTATTTTAATTTCATTGTGTATCAGCATAATTATTCAAAATGTTTATAGAGAGAAAACATTTCGAGAACACAGAAAAGGGTATGGGATTTTGGTTTCAGTAAGAGGAAAAAGTGTATGTCCCCAACTGTTTAAGAAAAATCATATTTCTAGGCTAAAATAAAAATCTGAAACAACAGAATTCTACCAGCGATGTTGACATTATCACCATGACAGAAGGAATCCTTATTCTTTAAGTGTAAAGTGCGCATTCGTGGTGTGCAGTTACAAGAGTCTATGCATTTGGAAAGTACAGTAAGAGCAAATATTCACAAGTTGTCTGCATTGCTATTGGTTGATTCTGTCCACATGGCACTTCTTCCACCGGGAGCTCTCTGTAGCTTTGCGACAGGAACAATGGTATTTGGGGCCCTGTGGAGAACAGTAAATCCTTAAGCAGCAGGAGGAGGGCCCTGAGGTCATGGTGAGACTGAGGCTCTGAGCTCTAGCCCTGCCCTTGGCAACACTTTCTGAGTGCCCAGGAACAAGTCACTTTGCCTCCCTTCGCTTCTCTCTTCAATGCCAAAGTGAGGATTTCAGTGCTCCACTCCCTCACAGGGGGGTTGAGTGCATTAAGTAATTAGGAAACTAGTTTCTTCCCATGTAACCCTTTAGGAAATGAGAATTTAATTAAATGACTCTTAAATGTGCTAGGAAGAAAAGTGGGAGCTACACAGAACAGAAAGCTGGCTGTATAGTATAAGACTGGTGGAGGCTAACCACTTAATTTTACCTGAGCAGAAAAAAAAAAAATTCAAATAAATTCCTCTCCGTCATACACAAACACACACATGCATGCACACATGGCTCCCTTTCATGTTCCTCTCTATTTTAAAGAACCCCACTTATTTGTTCTCAAAATAGGAGCCTTCCAAATAAAATCATCAGCCTTACAAAATGTTTGAAACAATTAGGTCACAAATTCTGGAGCCCTTTAATGTGGTTGCATTCATAACTATCTGTGCGTTCCAAGTATGGCCCTATTAAATGTACCAGGCACCAACGCTGCCGGCTGTCAAGAAGCAAAATGAAAAATAGTTTTAATAGCTGCTCTTTGACCTGTTTTATATTTTATGTCAATTATAACAGCACACAACCATGCATAATTATGAAGCACAGATGCATTAAAATGTACACATAATTTGTGTTCTTATGGCAACCATTGCATTAGGCTCTAGAAAACAAACCTATTGTTATAAGTCATTCGCACATTAATATATTAGTATTAACTATCGAAGACAGATTTGTCTATCCATCTGTTTTGAGTCATAGTAAGTAAATATATCTTTTTGGAGGGGTGGACACACTCTGTCTAAATGCACTGTAGGTACCATCTGCACCATATATTATAATACAGAGTTTAGCACCATCGTGCATAGCAACTCCAGCAAAGACAGTGCCATGTGATTGTCATTTGAATGTCATTTTTTAAAAATGATCTGGTATAGGGACAGAAGGAGGAAGTTTTTTTTTTTTTTTTTTTGCCTGGCACTGCCATGAAAATTCCTTCATTTGATTATCCGTGGTTTTTGGATTTCTTTCTTAAAAGCTTATAGTTTTTTTTCCCCCTGAGGGAAAGAAGAATAATTATTTTAATGCTAGGTATGCTAACAAAAGTTTTATTTCTTTATAGCAAAATTACTAAAATATAGAGGGGGAAATTGCCTTAGAATATCTGACCATCTTAAAGGTGAGCCTGAGGAAGCAAGTGATAACACCAGAAAATGACCTTTCTCTGTTGCAGATGAAGAAACCAAGCCACCACCATCCATTGGCTCTGTTTCTGACCAGTTGCTTTGAATATCCATCCAATCTTACTTCTATCACAGTTAGACCTGGACAAAGAAAAATCAAGAAATGAGTCTGGGGGCTAGAAGGTTAAGGGAGAAGTGAACCATTCGCAAGTCTTTGCCTTGACAATCCTCCTGCATTAGCCTCCCGAGTGCTACCATACCATGTGAGCCACCATACCCACTTTAGAATAATTTTTTAATACGCAATTCTGAAGTGTCATCTGAGGTGCTTCCCTTCTATTCTGTTACTTTTGTTAAATGCTGGTAAGTGTAGATGGTAAGGATTTTTATGCTATTTCCACCTAACTAGACTTTGAGTTCAGTGACATTTTTGAATGACTTTAATTTATAACAATGTTCCATTCTCAATATGCTGAACAGCTTACAGTTGTTACTTCCATTGAAAAGTATTCCCTGGATGTTTTAAGCTTTCGTGTTGCTCATTTCTGAAAAGTTTCTCTAGAATAGTTTCTCTACAGTTCTTGGAAGAGGACTAGGAATATCTGACTTTGGTGAACTGTTTCTAATTTGTGAAACAGCCAGCCAGATGTGAGGACACCTGCCCGCAACCCCAGCACTCAGGAAGCTGAGGCAGGAGAAGCACAAGGTTCAGGGCAGCTGCAGAGTGAGAGGATGTCTCAAAAACAAACAAACTCCTAACACTATCAGAAAAACAAAATGCTTTGCACCAATATATCCCAGCTAAAGAGAATAACTTTCTGCATAGAAAGATACTAATAAAAAAAAAACAGAGTGGCTGGGGAGATAGCAAAGGGCTTGCCTTGAAGCATGACGCCTGATTAAATCCCCAGTACCCACGCAAACTGCTGGGCATGATGGCAGACATATGTAATTGGAGTGCTGGAGAGGGAGAGTTGGACAGATTCTGGGGACTTGCTGGCCAGCTAGCCTAGCCTAATTGGTGAGCTCCAGATCAGAGAGAGAACCAGTCTCAAAAGAGGTAGACAGCATACCTAAGGAACAATACCAAGGTTGCCCCTGATCTACACACACATACATATGTACCCCACATACATGAACACACAAACACACACACACACACACCATGCACAAAGAGAATAGTAACACTGGGAAAATAAGGAGTTAGATAAATAATGAAGAAACTATGGGCTCAAGCAATTGAAAAAAAAAAATTCGGTGAAACCTGATCCAAAACTTCCAGAAGAGCTGAGGAAAACCAGATAACATGTGTGTAAGCACACTGGAATTCATTTATTAAGTCACTCATGAGAACACGTAGCTCTATGCCTGCCCCACTATGAGAGACCAGCTTTTGGGTTGCAGAGACACTAAGAAAGGACCAGGGATAAAGAGGTGGACATCACACAGCCAGACCAGGCAGAAGGACATGCTCCATGGGGGTAGAACTCAGATACACTAAGTTCACATTTCAAATGCTAACTTTAAAACAAAAATAAACCTTTTTGCCTGGCATGGTGGAGCATGCCTTTAATCCCAGCACTCGGGAGGCAGAGGTAGGAGGATCACTGTGAGTTCGAGGCCACCCTGAGACTCCATAGTGAATTCCAGGTCAGCCTGGGCTAGAGTGAGACCCTACCTCAAAAAAACAAACAAACAAAAGAAAAACCTTTTTAATTTTTTGAAAATATTTATTTATTGATTTGTAAGCAGAGAGAGATAGAGAGAAGACAGACAGACAGAGGGCATGAGAATTGACACACCAGGGCCTCCAGCCACTGTAAACGAACTCCAGACACATGCGCCACCTTGTGCATCTGGCTAACGTGGGTCCTGGGGAATTGAATCTGGGTCCTTAAGCTTTGCAGGAAAGCACCTTAGCCACTAAAGCATCTTTCCAAGCCCTCAAATGTTAACTTTTGACAGAGCAACAATTTATGGGAAATGGTTAGCTCCTCATGGGATAAATTACTGAAAATTGTTTTCAGGATGAAAATAACATAATCAATCCTAGTTTACTTGATTTTGGCACTATTTTCTCAAGTCTATTTTCACAATTTAAACTTCTCATTTGTTTAACCCACAAACATTTGACAACTGTGATTCACTCACACCCATCTACTAAGATGGAGTTTTAAGCTTTTAGAAACTATGACTGCTGATTTGCTAGAACCATTGAAATCTGAAAAGGAATTGTCTCCTTGCCTTCTATTATGCCGGTACATGTTGTATGCTGATTTGACAACACAATTCACTAACTTCTTCCAAGGCTGCTTCATTTTCTACACTTAATTATCCAACCTAACTAAAATTAACTTTTCAAAATAACATTCTTTCAGATGCCAGTTACAAAACTAACTACAAAGAAAGTTCTATACATTTTTGGTGGATATTTCAGACCAAACTGTTTAAATTGATGGAACATCTTTGCCATTATATTTAAAAATCTAAGATTTTCTCCAGCTTGTTTTCTTAGCCTAACTTCTTTTTCTTCAGTGAAATCTACTAGTTTTTTATTCCTCTATCCCCATCTCAGGCTCTAGTTTCCCAAGAAATAGGACAAAGCAATTTCAGTTTAAATACAAAATCCTTTGTTTCAGGTTTCAGTACAAATATTGCTTTCTTTGGGGGGGGGTTGTTTTGTTTTATTTTCAAGATACGGTCTTGCTCTAGCCCAGACTGACCTGGAATTCACTATGTAGTCCCAGGCTGGCCTCAAACTCGCAGCAATCCTCCTACTTGTGCCTCTGGCTGAGTGCTGAGATTAAAGGCCAGTGCCAGGACCATGCCTGGCTCAAATATTGCTTTCTTAGTCTTTACTTGGTTCCCTTTGAATTCTAAAAACCTTTAATGAGAAATTTTTACTTCAAAAATATATTGACATATCTACTACTAATTGGACTTACCATACAACAGAGGCTTTTCCATGGACCCACGCAGCACCTCCTGGAAAGCCAGCAGTACTTACACATTTGGTAGCAGTTAGCATCTTTAAGCCTGGGCTTCCAGTTGCCGCAATAAGTGGCAACAATTGTGGCAATGATCTTGGGCTCCACATTGGAGAAGGTACAGCTGTTCTTTTGCTCAGTGTTAAACTTCAGGTGGAAACCAGGAGCCTCAGATGAGCAGGCTCAATCTTCAAGCATGCAGCATACAGAAGTAGATCTTAGCACCTTGGGTATAAGGTAGGATACTGGTACCATGCCATAATGTATAACCTAATTTACTTGAAGAATACTTACCATATAACTTTAGCACATAGGAATTAAGATTTGGAGAAAACATAATTCATTTTCTAATTAGTCTACAAATAACATTGATACTCCCATGTATCTTTATTTATTTCACAGAGGAAAATTTTATAAATTTTATTTAATTTGGCCATCAAATGATCTTAATCCTAATTATAGAAAAAAAAATACATGGATTGACATTTGTTTTTTGCTTTTCTCTCTCTCTCATTTTTTTTTTTTTTTTAACTTTTTTGATGTAGGGTCTCACTTTAGCTCAAGCTGACCTGGAAATCACTCTGTAGCCTCAGGGTGACCTCGAACTCATGGAGATCCTCCTACCTCTGCCTCCTAAGTGCTGGGATTAAAGGCATGTGTCACTATGCCAGACAGTTTTTGCTTATTTTTTGAACTATGTAAGTAATTCTTCATGCATTTTAGAGTCTACTGACCAGAAGTTTGAGGTCTATGTAAACTCTGCAGTTGAATCTGCTGATATATTTTCAATTGTTTTATTTACTTGCTCTTATGATCTAAAGATTTAAGTCACTTCTTCTAAGGAAACCTACCTAGTACCTAAGTAAAAACATCCTGGAGATTGTAGCTTTACTGTTCAAAGAGATAACCAAAAATATGTACTGAGTGTCAGTGTCAAACTGCTAAGAATCAAAACATAAACCCATAACAAAGTGCCTTTAAACACTGATCCATATTCCCAACCCCATGACCCCACAAACAAAGGGCAATGAGCTTGATACTAGCCAGGTGTTCTAGTTGCCTATCTTGAGAAATCTGAGAAACAGCTCTCTGTTAGGTGCTGTTGTGGTTTTATACAGACTGATGTTTCCTTGGTGAATTCAAGAATAGGGTGTTCCTGAGTTATCTGGAATATGCAAAAAAAAAAGGGGGCGGGGGGAATCCAACTATCAATATTTGTACTTGTGAAATAAATGCCAGCAGGTAAGAAAGTTGGAATGGCATGTCTCAGACACATGTGAAATAACTGGTTACTCAATATAAAGGTGGGTATTGTCTGATAAGTAATGCATGAATAAATATTTGTTATGGGCCTTTTGGTAATAAGAAAGAAAAGTCATTCATCCCACTTTGGGGCCTCCCTTGGGTGTAAAGGAAAATGGAACTGATGACAACTCAGCCTTGGGATCTGTGCAAGCAGGCTGCACAAGGAAAAAGCCATGGCCACTGTAAGTAGAACCATGTTGGACCAGGCACTTGCACAGAGGCTCTACAAAGCTGTGCTCACAGGCTCCAGATTTCCTTAACTTGGTGGCTGGCCTGCAAGCTACTGCGAGAGTCCTTTCCCCCTAATCCATACTGCTCAATTGTCAGGAAAGCTTGTAAACAGGAGCCTCCATCAGTTACCTCAGAGTGGTTTGAACAAACTAACATCATAACAAGAGTGTTTATGGAAAAATGCTTAAGCACTGAAGCAGAAAGGGCTTAGCACTGATCAGACCTCTCTTCCACCTTTATTCTTCACTGTTCACATTGAAATGCAAATATCAGCGCAGGGCTTCCACTGGCGTGCCACTCACAAATTGAAAAGCAGTTTTTATCTATGCAAATGTAAGCATGGTAATTGAAGTTAATCAATCAATGCTAGCTTTCACTAAAACCTTGAACATGATTGAATAAAGTAATTATCATTCAGCAGAAAATGATGAAGTTGTAGACAGCATGAACCTTATTAAAGGAGGATTTTGAGTCACAATGGCTTAATTTAGCTAACAGCCCAGCCTTAGCCCAAGCAACATCCTCCTCTTCCAGCCCAGAATTGTCCTAGGAAGATGCTAGAACAACAAGGAGGGTAGGGAAAGGTAGGCAGAAGTAAGAGTACCAGAGGAGTTTTTATTATTTTTTAAAGTGCTTAAATAAATTTTAAAAAACTATTATTATGCTACAAAAGGGAAGTCATACCTTTAAAACAAAACTCTAAGTTGAACAGCACGGATTGCTATGACATTTCATACGCCTGACATCAAGATATCTCAATATTATTATATTTTTAACATGAATGGATGAAGCAAAGTTAGCATCTTAGAAGTTTTTATAAAACATGAAATTAGAAAGATATTTCTGTGTGTAAACATAATCTATTGATTTTTTAAATCAAATGATACATTTTTAAAAGCATAATGTGAAGCCTAATTTGTATTTCTTATTGGTTTCATGAATTTTAGTAATAGAATGTATGCTGCATTTTTGCCCAGCTTTTCAAATATTTCATTTTTCTGCAGTGTTATGTAGTCAATTGCGTGTTTGATGTATAAACAATAGTTTACTAAAAGGTGTTTTGACATTAACTCTAGGGCAATTTTTTTCTAGCTTCTTTATACTTGTCTTTTCAGTTATGACTTAAATACTGAGACCTTAAAAGCAACGTTATTTTATTTAAGCTAGGGTCTAGTACTATTTTTGAGGGGGAAAAATCATTT